>JAODAL010052219.1:0-26133 GCA_025379985.1 Phyllomedusa bahiana
AAAACCTAAATACTTCCCGGAGATGGTGGGAAACTACCACATGTGGCGCAAAAACCAAGCCTCCCAAGCCTCTTGAAGCAAGAGTAGATCCAAAAGTTACTGGTTCTAAAACAATAAGAATCCATACAAATTCCAGTAATAGTGTGGTCCTGAAGGGGTCGAGTTTGTACCCATTGACGTTCCTGTTTAAGCCTCCCCCATAGCGGTGCCAGTCACTGAGATTCTCTCTAACCGTGCCAGACAGCTTTACCAAGATAAGCCTGTCACCAGGGAGGGGTTTCATTGGGGAGTTTGCAGCCCTAGAATATTTCCTGACCCTAGTTCTAGATTTCTGGGCGGTGGGGAGTCTACTCTACTCGTGGTCATGTAGTCAGTTGCCTTGTTCAGTTTTGTAGTTATGGGCTACGCTTCCTATCATGCACGGCACCATCCTGAGGAGGTTGAATCTTTGTTATGGTTGTGTCTCTAGATCTGCTCCGGGGATGTCCTCTCACGCGTCCCAGGTGAGAGTTCTGTACAGGAAGATCCTCCTGCTGCACCGGATGTTACCGCTCCACCTGCGAGCCCTCGGGGATCAGTATGTGAAAGACGAGTTCAGGAGACACAAGAACATTGGACAAGCAGAAGCCAAACTCTTCATGAAAGAATGGGAGGTACTGACTGATGGGTGCTTATTAAAGGGGGACTCTAGTCTACAAAAAAGTGCACCTTAGAACGTCCCAGCCCCTCCCCAGGCAGCTGTGCATGTGTATTACACGGGGAGAACCCAGAGATGTTGAGTGTAACCTGCAGGTTTTTGATCTCCTTCCCATTGCTGGTTCCTGTGAGTGACCATCTCTTTTCCTTCCATGCTTGGTCAGTGGGCGGGGTTTGTGTAGTCTGATGCCATAGCTGTGCTCTGAGCCAATCAGATGTCTCTCTGTGCTGCTCCCCACTCTTTCCTATCTCATACAATGTCATTGAAATACTGGGGAGCTTCAGCCGCATCCCCCTCCTCCCTGCCGTTGGTCTTATCATCCCGGTTTTACACTAGAAGGATTTTTTGGTGACGGAGAGGGTTTGTGAACAGTTATAGAGAGTCTGCGGAGAGAGAAAGGGAGCAACGGAGCCAACTGTGACCCAGTCAGAGAATGATTCGCCCTCTGTTTGCTATCGCTTCCCCCAGTCCCATCATTCTCAGTCCTTGCACCAATCTTTTAGGTGGCACACTTTAAAGGGAATAGATTATCAGAAAATTACTGATTGCTTAACTGTTTTTATGTGACACATTTTATGAGAATTTTTGGTTGTGTTTTTTTTTATTTTTTTTGATTTCAGAATCATTATTTTTAAAAAATCCTGACATCTTGCAGTTCTCACTTTGGCCACTAGGCCTAGTACTGGTCTGACACTTCCTCTTCTATAGAGAGAACTTTTCAGCATTCTCCTCATTATCAGCACAGGCAGTATTGGACTGAAAGGGACACCAATGTGTATAGAGAACACAGGATCCACCAGTCATAATAGGAGATGTCACAGCAACCCCTCCCTGCACACTGACTTCTTCCCAGGTCAAAGAGCCTAGAAAACTCTCCTATAGAAGTCAATGGGTCTGCTCCTGTTCACAGGCTCCTATGTCCATGAAGCTGCTGTAATGCATCTCTCTAAACGCTGTTAAAAACAGCTCAGGCAAGATGACCGCCCCCATAATCATATACAGACAACAGAAAAATAAATCTACAATCAGAAAATAAAAACAGCTAAGTAGAAAAGAACATGTATCGGCATCTTGTTTTAATCAGTAAAATCAGGTGCACAACATCCACAGCTGTGGAACAGGAAGTGGGAGCCTGAAGCTCTATAGCTGCCCACACCCTGAACAGGCAGAGGGAGCCTGAAGCTGTAGAACCGGCTACAGCATGAACAGGAAGTGGGAGCCTGAAGCTGTAGAACCGGCTACAGCCTGAACAGGAAGTGGGAGCCTGAAGCTCTATAGCTGCCCACACCCTGAACAGGCAGAGGGAGCCTGAAGCTGTATAACCACCCACAGCCTGAACAGGAAGTGGGAGCCTGAAGCTGTAGCACCGGCGACAGCCTGAACAGGAAGTGGGAGCCTGAAGCTGTAGAACCACCTACAGCCTGAACAGGAAGTGGGAGCCTGAAGCTGTAGAACCGCCCACAGCCTGAACAGGAAGTGGGAGCCTGAAGCTGTAGAACCGCCCACAGCCTGAACAGGAAGTGGGAGCCTGAAGCTGTAGAACCGCCCACAGCCTGAACAGGAAGTGGGAGCCTGAAGCTGTAGAACCGGCTACAGCCTGAACAGGAAGTGGGAGTTTGAAGCTGGCTGTGAAATGTATATATGATCTACTGTAACAATTGTAAATTGCAATATATAGGATGGACAATGAGAAATTAGTCTATTCGCATTAGGAACCATTTGTATGATATAACACATCCTAGCTTGGGATCCCTGTCAGGAGCGTCTAAACACTTCAGGGATAATCCACAAGGGAGCTCCATGTCCTGGCTTTAGAAAGAGTAAAAAAAAACACTAAGAGGAGGAGATTGGAGAAAACAGCTGACCCATAGGATACTGGATATTAACATTGAACACAATTTACCCTTTAGGTTTAAATTATAAGACAGATTTGCTATATATTCATTAATCATGCATGTCTCTTATTTTTGTCAGATGTTATGTGTTTTTGCTAGTATTTCTGTCTGCTGTTGTCTATTATGGGTTAATCCTCAGGTGAAATGCTGATATAATGACATTTAAGGGAGGTTCTGGATAACACGCACTATGCTACGATTAAGGGCAACATGTATGAAGGGAGGCGCCTCAAAGTGAATAGTCGAGTCTCATTTTCAGTGTATAATGCGCCTGATATATTTTTGTGCGTCATAAATGGTGTAAAGTTCCCCGCCCCTCGCCTGTGTGTTTGGTGCATTACGGAACGTAGGCGCATTAGTAATGCCCCAAACATGTATAAAGGCTATAGACAGGCTGGAAATAAGGGAAGTCATTAGAATAGCATGTCAGTGATAGAAACTATGGGACTGATCCTGCTTGGTGACCCACAGGTCCCAGCAATACCTGTGCTGTGCCGGCTCTTGCTGTATGTAGAATAAAGGCTGAGAGCAGCAAAAATACATTTCAGATTTAATGTAGTAAAAATTTAAAAATCTGAACACCATCAGCAGTGGTTGTTTCTTGTAAAATTAGTTTTAGATTCTATTAATTTTATATACATTTTATAGGAGATATTTTTTAATATTTTTGGGATATTATATATTTTTATATTAATTTTATATGATCACATTTTTCATTAAATTTAAGTAATTGAATTTTATATAGTTTGATAATTATCAGCAATTACTTTTTATTATTGCACTGCTGGAAGTTGAGAAATATTAGATATTTTTGCTCTAATAGCACATCCAGCTCCACTGCGACTCCTCAGGCTCAGGAAGCACATTGGAATAGGTCTGCCTGTCCGAGCAGTAATGCGCCTGGTTTTGCTGAACCACATTCATGCAGGTGTCTAATATTACGAGTGCGGTGCGACGCCCCCAGAACACCCCTCATGTTAGGCACATTAGAAAGTGTTGAGTCTTACGAACAATGCGCCTAACACATTCATATAGGTTCAATTAGACTATCAGTAGCCGGCTCAGTTAGGGTGTGCATTGTACCCAGTAAAAAAGGGTAAAACAAACATGTCTCCATAAGATCTGTGAAAATGCTTGAAACACGTAAGATCATAGTGCATTTCGTAGCACTAATATTTAATTTTTGATATACTAATTGTATTAGAATAATAAGCTTCCTCGATAAAACCTTTTAATCCGATGTGCTGGAGTATCACTTTTTGGATTAAGCAGATTTACACTGACAGCCGAGTGAATTTTCCTTGCACCGGACTCAAACACAGCACTAGAAAGCCGGTGAGCAAACATTCATCATTTTTTTTTGCGGACCTGGCTGTGAAGAGTAAGCTCTATGAAACAGCATGATGAGAAATCCCCTTTAAAGGGGAGATTTTTAGCTTCATCATTTGTGTGTTTCATTGTACCTCACAGCTACTCAGCTCTTCAAAATCCAGAGGCGTTGTCTTTCCCCTCCAGCTGGGTGTTTCTTAACTGAGAGGGGGATGAAATCAACCCCCCCTTCACTGTTTGTCTGCTCGCTCCCGAGTCAGTGGCTCCCACCACCCCCTCTGTCTGAGTCCACATGTCACTGTGTTCATTCCTCTCCCAAATGCAGTCTTATTTTGTAAGAGCGTTTGTTTTCATAGCACAGCCCTGCATTCAGTCTAAGACAGTCTACTTGAAATCAGAGCACTTGATCTCCTCCTCCTCAACAGCTGGAGGTTTGTTAACAGTTGAATCCTTCTTTGTATGAACTCATACAGAATCAGCACATATCTGACTCCGCTCTATTTACACGCAGCAGCATTAGGCACCGAGGTCACAATTCTGCTGTTTTCTGATTGTAGAATCCAGCTGCGCAGTGTTAGCTTGGGGCTCTGCTGCTGAGTGTAGAGTGACAATGTTTGCCGGCCCCTTATTCTAGTAGAGAGGAAGAAGCGCGCTCCCATGAATACGACCAGGGGGCCGGACAGAATGTAAATTAGTAGAGACGTCAGCCAAGGAAATGCAAGAAGGTGTAATCCGACCGCCACTGGGGAACAGTGTTTACACAAAACGAAGATAAGGCAGACTGAAAACAACACAGCTTTGCAAATGACATCCAATTGCAGAGTTGCTTGTTTTCACTGTCCCCTTATTCTGAAGACCATTTATTGTAATGAGAAATCCCCTTTAATGGGTGAGAATTGTGCAGATATTACTTCTCACAGTTGTATTTTGTGTAGACAATACTCTGCACAAAATACAGCTTGCATTCTGCTAGTTTACCTGCACCGACACATTGTAACAAACTATCAGTAAAGCCCATTCTGATGTGTTTGCCTTAAAGAAGATTGTGCAGATTGGATATAACAATAAGTCAGGTATCGGTTCTGTGCTTGCTCTGAATGTAACGAAAAAAAGCAAAAGGTTGAGAAGATGGCGACGACTAAAAAGAAGCGACAAAGGAAAAAAAATATTCGATTTTTACCACAAGATGGCAGTAGAGACATGTGAAAAGCTAGAACATGAAAAACTCATCTCTAGCCAGCAGCATGTTGCGGCAAAAAAGGGGGGGGGGGGGGGGGGGGGGGGGGGGGGGGGGGGGGGGGGGGGGGGGGGGGGGGGGGGGGGGGGGGGGGGGGGGGGGGGGGGGGAAAAAAAAAATAAGTTAAACAGCAAATGCTATTTCCCCTGGATGAGGACACATGTACACAAATGCTACTCACTGACATCCATTTCTGAACCCCCTTTTTTGAACACAATATAGGTGTCAACATTACCGATAAGGTTCTTAAGGGAGGAGTTATTCTGGCTTGTCCTCATCTGTGGAAAACAGGGCAACCATGGCTTGAAGTGAAATTGCGAGGTGGTTTATGCTGTCCTATCTCAAAGCAATATGTGATAGATATAACCCTATATATCACAGAGCTCAGCCTCTCCTTCTAGTCATAAACCCTTCTATAACACGAGCAAAGCTCCTCCTCTCTCTAGTCATCAATAACCCTATATAACACAGAGCTCAGCTTGTCTCCTCTATCAGTATAACCCATATATCACAGAGCCAGCTCTTCTCCTCTAATCAAATAACCCAATTATATCACAGAGAGCAAAGCTCCTCTCCTCTATCATATAACCCATATATATCACAGAGCTCAGCTTGTTCTCCTCTATCATAAAGAAAATAACCCTATATATCACAGAGCTCACTTCTCTCCTCTAGTCCCATAACCCTAGATATCACAGAGTCTTCAGCTCCTCTCCTCTATCATAGTACCCTAGATATATCACTAGAGCAAAGCTCCTCTCCTCTATCATATAACCCTATATATCACACAGCTCAGCTCCTCTCCTCTATCATATAACCATATATATCACAGAGCTCAGCTCTCAAAATTACACCTCAGCCCACAAAAAAAGAGGATAAAGGAATGTGATGTAAACAGGAAGGGGTTAATAACCGATAAGGGCACATGGACGTTATAGAGGAGAGGGTCCCTTTACATGGGACCCCCTGGTAAGAGGCAGAACAGAGATACGGTCCATAAGGGCAGCCCCCATTCTGGAGGACACTAGCTGGTCTTGTATAGCATTGGTGGCCATATCTGGCCCCCATACCCCTCCCAGGTGTGTGCTGTGGGGTGCCTTTTGGTTGGGGTTGCCCTATAAATGACATTGGATCACTGCTAGAGTCTTGGGGGGGAAACATGGGAGCCAGAATCCTTCACTCTTTAGATCAATTGAGGTCCCAACCATCGACTCCCCCCATTGGAGCGTTTACCATAAATTTAAGGGACAGATCATAAATGCTCCGTCCGGAATACCCCTTTATCCACAGAGAGAGCACGGCTTCCACTGAAGCAGAGTACATCGCACGCACTCCGACCACAAGGTGGAGGCGCAGCTTTATTTTTTACATTAGATATCGCCTATGAATGAGGTTTTCAGATTTTATGTATATGTCATCGATTCCTCAATTAAAGCTGTGTCCCCATCTCAAACTTTGATGGTGTATTAATAGAATTGGATATCAAAGTCTGATAGGTGAAGCCCCCTGTCTCAGAAACAGGCCCCTGAAAGTCTTGGCTAAGAATAGAGATGCGGTCTCACTTGTGCACAACTCTCCATTCTCTCCTATGAGAGGAGTACAGCAGAAAACACCTCTATCCTGTACTGAGAACTTCCATAGAACAGAATGGAGAACACAGCGCTCCCCTGTACTGGGAACTCCCATAGAACAGAATGGAGAGAACACGCGCTCCCCAGTAACTGGGAACTCCCATAAACAAGAACAAGAACTCAGCACGCTCCTCGTTACTGGGAACTCCCATAGAACAGAACAGAGAACACAGCCTCCCCTGATACTGGAACTCCCAATGAGAAATAGAATGGAATAACACATCGCTCCCCTGTACTTGGGAACTCCCATAGAACAGAATGGAGAAACACATCCGCTCCCCTGTACTTGGGAACTCCCATAGAGCAGAATAGGAGTACACAGAGCTCCCCAGCAGAATAGTTGTGAGAGTGACAGCTCGGGAGTATATAAAGGATGTAACTGAGGGATTAGTACAGGAGTAAAAGTAATGTATGTACACAGTGATGGAGCACTAAGAGAACTAGAAACAAAAAACAACAGAATATGAGTCAGCTCTGGAGTATAATACAGGATTTAACTCGGATCAGTACAGGATAAGTAATGTATGGTACACAGTGTACTGCGAGCCAGCAGAATAGTGAGTGCAGCTCTGGGAGAGTATAATACAGATTAACTCAGGATCAGTACAGGATAAGATAATGTATTGTACACAGTGACTGTCAGCCAGGCAGAATAGTGAGTAAAGGCTCTGAGTATAATACAGAAAGTGTTAAACTCAGTTATCAGTACAGTGATAAAGTAATGTAAGTACAGTGACTGCACCAGCAGAATAGTGAGTGCATCTCTGGAGTATAATACAGAGTAACTCTGGATCAGTACAGGGATTAAGTTAAATAATAATGTATGAGTGCACAGTGACTGCACCACATAATAGGCGTATTTGCAGCTCTGGAGTATAATACAGATGTAACTCATGATAATTAACGTATGAACACATTGACTGCACCATCAAGAATTAGTGATGCAGCTCTGAGTATAATACAGGATGTAACTCATGTAATCAGTACAGGAAACAGGTAATATAATAGTATGTGTGCACATTGACTGAGCACCGACAATAATAGCGATTGCAAGCTCTGAGTATAATACAGTATTAAGCTCAGGAATAAGTAATTATACACATTGACTGCACCAGCAGACTAGTGAGTGAGCAGCCTGAGATATAATACAGGATTCAACTCCGGATCAGTACAGGATAAGTAATGTATGTGAACAGTGACTGGCTCCAGCAGAAAGTTAGTGCAGCTCTGGAGGATAATACAGATTGTAAGCTCAGGATCAGCACAGGAAAAGTAATTTATTTACAGTGACTTACACATCAGATAGTGATTGCAACTCTGGAATTAATACAGGATTAACTCGGGTGTCAGTACAGGAATAAGTAATATAGCACACACCGGCCACTTTATAAGGTACACCGTGGTCCACTTCTCGTTAACACTTAATTTCTAATCAGCCAATCACATGGCGAGGCAACTCAGTGCATTAGGCCATGTATACATTGTCCAAACAATCTCCGCGTTTCAAACCGAGCATCAGTATGGGGAAGAAAGGGGTGATTTGATGCTTTAGATACGTGGCATGGTTGTTGGTGCCAGAAGGGCTTGGTCTGAGAAATTTCAGAAACTGCGATACTCCTGGGGATTTTTCACGCACAACCATCTCTAGGGTATTAACAGAGAATGGTCCTAAAAAGAAAAAACATCCAGTGAGCCGGCAGTCCTGGTGGGTGCGGAAATCCTGTTGATGCCAGAGGTTCCAAGGGAGAATGGGCAGACGGGTTCCGAGCTGATAGAAAGGCAACAGTGACTCAAATAGCCACCCTTACAACAAGGTAGGCAGAAGAGCATCTCTGAACGCACAGTACGGGGAACTTTGAGGCAGATTGGCTACAGCATCAAAGACCACACCGGGAGTGCCAACTCCTTTCAGCTATGAACAGGAAACTGTAGGCTCCAATTTATGCCCAAGCTCATCGATAATTGTGAACAGTAGAAGATTGGAAAACGATGCCTGGTCTGATGAGTGCTCGATTTCCTTGCTGCGACATTCTCGGATGGTAGGGTCATAATATGAGCGTCAACGTACATGAAGCATGGCTCCATCCTGCCTTGTATCAACGGTTCAGGCGGTGGTGGTTGGTGTCATGGTGTTTGGATATTTTTTTCTTGGCACTCTTTGTGGCACCCTTGGTACAATTGATCATCGTTGCAACACTCTTGGGAATCTATGCCACGAAGAAGTGAGGCAGTTCTGAGGCAAAACAGGGGTTCCACCCGTTACAAGCATGGTGATCCTAATAAAGTGGGCCGTGAGTGTAATTACACAATGAATGCACCAGCAGAATAGTGAGAGCAGCCATTGGTGTATAATACAGGAGGTAGCTTCAGGATTAAGTAAAGTATGTACATTGACTGCATGCAGAGAAATAGTGAGCGTCAGCTCTGGAGGATAGATTACATGGTATGCAACTCGAGGATCAGTACATGATAATAATGTATGTACAGATGACTACACCATAGATATTGAGGTGCATCTCGTGGAGTGATAATACATTAGTAACTCAGGATCATACAGGATTAAGTAATGTATGACAGTGACTGGCAGGCCAGCAGAGAAAGTGAGCACAGGCTCTGGAGGAAAATACAGGAGAGTAACTCAGGATCAGTAATCAGGAAAAGTAATGTCTGTACACTGACTGCACCAGCAGTAAATAGTGAATGCATCACTGGATATAATACAGTTATGTAACTCAGGATCAGTACATGATAAGTAATGTATGTACAGTGACCCACACCAGCAAATCGTGGATTGCAGCACTGAGGATATTACGGATGTAACTCAGTGATCAGATACAGGATAAGTAATGTATTACAGTGACTGCACAGCTAGAATAGGTGAGCAAGCCTGGAGGATAGATACAGGATGTAACTCAGGATCAGTACAGGATAAGTTAACTATGACACATGATGCACCATCAGAATAGGTGAGTTCAACTCTAGGGGAATATAATACAAGATGAGTAGCTCAGGATAAGTAGAGTGTAATGTACAGTGACTGCACAGCAGAAATAATGAGGGTGCACTCTGGAGGATAATACGGAGGAGATTTAACTCAGGGTTCAATACAGGATGAAGTAATTTATGTACACAGTACTACAGCCAGCAGGGAAGTAGATGATTGCAGCTCTGGAGTTAATAAGGATGTAACCTCAGAATCAGTACAGGAAATTTAATGGAGCTGATTTGTCGGGTCATTGCAATGTGAAGAACACGGCCTTTTTCAAGCCTCAGGTGGCTGATAACAGGGGGCAGTAGCTTGCGTCCTGTGTGCAGCAGATAGGAGAGACTTTAGCTGTATTATCCATTCATTAAGATACACGTTTATCGGGAAAATATTTCTGGTAATTTCCTCAGTGAAGACGTCTTATTTCTTGCAGTTCAGTCCTGGTGAGTCTGGTACTCAAATGACCTGGAGACGTGCGATATTACAGGGAGAGCGCATAGGAGAGTCTCGCATGCACCAATCAGCATTTAAGAAATAATACGCTTCCTGCGCTCACAAGACATCAGTCACATAATGAAATCGGGAATGTTATTAGTCGCATTTTCTGGGCCGCTCCGGGTCACGTGACACAAATCGCTCTCAGCGAGTTCCCCGCAGCCGCTGCTGCTTTATTAGGCTGAATATTTGAATATTTCTTTAATCTGTTTATTCTAATGACCTTCAGGAAACGTGTCGTATACATTGTGGCAGGATGCAGGGGCGCAGGGAATACAAGAATCAGTCCGTGCTAAATCAGACCGAGCGTCCCACACTGCATTGATTTGTAGGTAGATGATCTATTTACAGGGTTTTCTATATAGTTTTGATTTAAAGACCTCCTGCCGTTTTGTGTACACAGCACCTCTGCAAGCCTATGTGTCTCCATTGAGTAAAGGCTGCTCATGCGTTTGGTTTATAGCAGTGATTGACATATCACCTCTGCTATCCCCAGATGAGCCTGTTACAGTGCAGAGGCTACAGAACACTAAAGGGTTAACACTTGTCATTAACTTAGATAAACAAGCTCCTGCACTGGTGATAAGACTCACAGAGTGACTGATGGAGCAGCTAGGAGCCATCAAGAGCAGAGGGAGGTGGTCAGTAACTTAGAGAAAATTGTTGTAGCAGTAGCAGTAGAATAAAAATCCTCTTTATCTGCTAAACAAAGCAAAATCAAAACAGCAATGTGTGTGGTAATAGTCTTCATTTACCTTAGCTTATCAGTGCTTGGGAGTGCACCATAGCTGCCCAGTGTCTGGTATTAGAGATCTTCACTTGAAAAAGAGTTCCTAAGGGGTAATGTTCTTTATTTGGGAGAAGCGCCATGAAGGTGTGTGGAGACTTACAAGCCTTGAATGCTCCACTAAAATTTAAACATAGTAAACAGTACCTACTGTTGCTGACCTGCCCTCGGTTACATATCCCTAGGAGGTGACTTGCTCTATGCCACCTAATGGCAGATCCATGCGACCTGCCTAAGGTCTCCCTGCCACACCTAATATATCTAGCCTGTTTCCCTGAAAATAAGACAGTGTCTTATATTAATTTTTGCTCCTAAAGACGAGCTAAGACTTATTTTTTGAGCGGATGTTTTTTTTTTCATTCTAAGAACAATTAATTCTACATTTATTTGTTGATCGAAAACATCCAACATGTTATTAATCCTACTGTAGTAGATTTCAATCACAGACATCAGCATACAGCAATCCAAACCTCTGAATTGCCTAATTAAAAATGCACTAGGTCTTATTTTCGGGGAAACCGGGTAAATAAAGGATTGTTCAGGATTGGGTCTGAGTTAGGGCTTGTCTCCACCGCAAGGGTTTTTAGAAGTTTTTACAGACTTTTTTCGGTTTTGAAAACCGTCTGTAAACCGGCTGTCAAACTTTACAATGGACCTCAATGGAAAATCCGTGCAGCGGTCCCCACTGCACCAATTTTCCGCCGGACTTTTTTAGCCCGCCAGGGGTCCAAAAAAAACAGGAACACGTTATTCTTCTGGGGGGTTTTTCGGGCGGAATATACACTTTGGGGCCCTTTTAAAACGGGGTTGGGCACCAGATATCTGGCGTCTTTTCATCCGACTCTATGGGGCCCTTTTTGCTAATTTTTAAAACCTCCCGTCGCCAGTTGAGGCGCATTACAGACCCCCTGCGCACTTTGTTGCGCCGTTTTTGGGAGCGGCGGGAGGGGTGGCGCTAGAACCGTAGAAGCTATAGATTTATCATGTCGGCAAAAACCGGCGCATTACGCGGAAACGGAGACACTTTCAAAGTGGTTACCGGGGCCTGAAATGTTGCCGGGCGCGGAATGTCCTGTTTATGACCCCAGTAAACAGGTTCATAAATCGTCTTTTTATGCCGTTATTAGGGGATGAAATTTGCGTGAAGTCGCCCATAGTCTTCTATATCTATCTACTAAATACTAAACTTTTTAAATATTCCAACCCAAATACCCTGGTAAAATCGTGCACTGATAGGATGTGATGGCAGAACATCAATATCCGTTTCCTCCCTTTATTTCCTTTTTTCACCTGGTCTTTGTCAAGATTTTTGTCCCGGTTCCCCCGCCCCCGGACTCTGTCAGCGTTCCTTGTTGTAAACACTCTGCTGGCCATTACTGTCCTCTCCTCGCTCCTGCTCCACTCCCCGTCTGCTGACTGTGACTTGTGCTCGGGTGCCCTTTCCTTAGGGAGCACACATGCAGGCTTTTTAAGATTTAAAGGGCCGGTACACACCTAACCCCCATTGGCTGTCCACCTGCTCCTTTATTAGGACTACCCCCTCTACAACCTTTGCCAAATTATTGGTGTTTCCTTGCTAGAGGGTATGCTGCAGCCAACTTTATCCTGTCTTGCGGTGGGTTCTGGTGGACACTGGGGGGCTCCTTAGACCACTCTTTCTGGCATGAGCTGCATCATCTGTCGCGGTCAACCTGAGGAACCATAGATTTCATCAGATTTGACGGTAAAAAACTCTTTATGCAATAAAAATGAAGCACACCTCAGCAGGAGCATCGGGGTCCACCAGACGTGATGGGTAGTTGTCATCTGATCGACCTAGCAGAACATTATGGTTTCCATTGTAAATAATACCCATGATGCAGTTGTGACAACCTCTCAATCCGGATTTTGGAAAAGATGGTGGTGGTCACTAAATAATGATAGGGGGCACTGTTGTATGGAAGTGAGTGAAGCTTCTTACACAGATTTGTTGATGGGTCTTTTCTAAGGAACATTCATAAACAAGGATTAAAGGGCACCAGTGTAGTGCATGAAAGCTTGCACATATCAGTGGTGGATGATCAATTTGTGGAATCCCCCCCTGTTACCATCATATTCCCTAGATGAATACATTGAGTACATTGGACTACATGCAATGCTCCATTTCTCCTGTAATGGCGCTGCAGGGGAATTGAAGACTTGCTGCTAGGTTTCCCTATACAACTGATTGCTGGTGTCACAATTTCATCACCATAAAGAGGACGTCTACTTTAAATGCCGACTAAATTTTATGCAAACTTTGCCTAAATCAACAAAAAAAAAAGTGAATATAAGAAACTGGGTTTTTCTCACTTCTTTTTTTCTTTTCTGTCGCCCTCCTTACAAAACTAATTATTCACGCTGAAAACCAAGGGACTGTAAGGAGATTGAGGGATGATATTACACACTGCTTGTAGAAGTCTACAAGAGAGGGAGGGGGATCAGGAGGCGTGGCTAAAGAGAGACAAGGACACAGAGACATGTCTAGTAAATGTTATATCTCATCCCGGGGCTAGAGGGCTGCTTTATAATTTCCTCCATGCTGCTACTTCTGAGGGTGTGGTATAGAGATGGACTGAGTAGGCTCTAGTGTCCCATCGGGGAGCAGGATCTCCTCTTTTGTGTATTCAGTTTAAAGGAGACAGCATAGCGACTAGTCTCCTATAGAAATATAAGGTAACAGAATCTCTTCTTCTGTATATGGGAGACATCATAGCAGCTAGTCCCCTAGAGACATAAGGTAACAGAATCTCTTCTTCTGTATATGGGAGACATCATAGCAGCTAGTCCCCTAGAGACATAAGGTAACAGCATCTCTTCTTCTTTATATGGGAGATATCATAGCAGCTAGTCCCCTAGAGATATAAGGTAACAGAATCTCTTCTTCTGTGTAAGAAATACATCATAGAAGCTAGTCTTCTAGAAAAATACTAACCATAACCTACAAGGCTCTCCACAACCTGACATCTTTACCCTAATCTTCAGATACCTTCGCTCCTCACAGGACCTTCTTCTTTGCTCTCCCCGTGTCAGCTCCTCACACAACCGTCTGCAAGGCTTCTCCCGTTCTTCCCCCATAGTCTGGAACTCACTGCCCCAACACATTGAACTCTCCGTCAAATTCACTAGTTTAAAAAATAACCTAAAAATCCATGTCTTCAGGAGCCTATAACCAATTATAACCCTGCTCCCTCTAGACTCCCCCACAAACATGTCACTTTTTATCAGGGCTGTGGAGTCGGCAAGCCGAAGCCCCGACTCCGACTCCTCAATTTCCCAAACCTCCGACTCCTGACTCCCTCATACACGGCGCATGTTTAAGTGATAACTTTACTGTAGTAAAATGGTCACATCCGACTGTTTATCACCTTATGATACAATAATCAAGCTATTAGGAAGAACAGACACTTACAAGCTAAAGGGTAAAAATGTTTTGATCTTTTGAACACTTGTGGGTAGAGTTGAAGAAAAAGCTGTATTTGTATCCAAGTCCAGTCTGCACCAACATTGGGAATGTGTAGAAGAGACCTCGGATCAGATTTTAGTCAAGATATGCTTGAATCTGATTCAGTGCCCAGAAGGATTCAGGCAGAGCTGAAAGCCAAAGGTAGATTTCCCAAATACTAAGAAAATAATAAAAATTAACACTTTGATTTTTAGGAGCAAAACTATAACTAAGCAGATGCTAAATACTTGCAAGTCAAATTTATGTATAAGATCGGTAAGATGACTGTATATAAAATACAGTAGCCTCATGTACAAAGCTGTAGTGGATGGTGAGATATGGAGCCTGAAATTCACAAGTTCAAAACATTGTTACCATTTTGCTCGTCAGTGTAAAATATATTTATTGGACATGACTTTAGGACACAAAAAATTGTAAATATGCAAAACACTGCAGGAACACTTGTGGGAGTCTCTGAATTTGTTCTGAGAAATAGTATCGCCTCCATCAGATCCTGCATACATGACCTCACATCTGGTCTCATTATTTCCAGGCTAGAGAACGGCCTCTCTACACTAACTTGGGTTGGGGGCACAACGATAACCACAGGGGCACATCTCTAACAATGTCGGGGTATAAAGGAATTGCCTCAGCGACAGTCAGATTTGATGAATGGTTAAACTCTTCTACTTCTTTGAAAACAGGTGAAAATTTTGCTGAAATCGTTTGCCCCTGGGAGCAGAATCTTCTCCCCTGGGGCAGCGCTTTGCCTGCTCCATGTCATCAATTACACTCCTCATTTTGATGAGGCTTGAAGATATGGGAGCAGTAGCACTGGCCGGACCCAATTCCTCTTGCTCTTTGCATCGAACTAACTGGACCAACATATTATATATTTTGGGAGTCGGAGTCGGTCCATTTTATGACGACTCCAGCTCCTGCAAAATAGCCACCGACTCCACGACTCCGACTCCACAGCCCTGCTTTTTATCTCCTTCCTTGTAGATTGTAAGCCTTCGCAGGCAGGGTCCTCCCTCCCTCTTTACCAGTTGTCAGTCATTTAATGTTGTATCTGTGCTTTGTTTAACATATGTATATAACCCCCCCTTGAATGTACAGCACCCTGTTATTAATGGCGCTTTAAAATAAATAATCATATTCTAAGGGAGCAGGATCTCCTCCTCTGTATGTGTCATGTATGGGAGACATCATAGCAGCTAGTCTCATACAGATATAGGGGAGCAGGATTTCCTCCTCTGTGTGTGCAGTGTGTGGGAGACGATATAGCAGCTAGTCTCATACAGATATAAGGGAGCAGAATCTCCTTCTCTGTGTGTCTAGTGTATGGGTAATGTATGGGAGACAACATAGCAGCTATTCTCCACCCTCTAGCATCTAGTGTCCTGTACAGATATAGGGGAACAGGTTTCCTTGTGTGTAGTATATGGGAGACATCAAAGCAGCTAGTGTCCTATAGAGATATAGAGAAGAAGGATTCCTTTGGTGTTGCAGTGTGTGAGACGATAAGAGCTAGTTAACAGATATAAGGGAGCAGAATCTCCTTCTCTGTGTGTCTAGTGTATGGTAAGTATGGGAGACAAATACAGCTATTTCCACCCTCTAGATCTGTGTCCTGTACAGATAAGGAACAGGTTTCCTTGTGTGTAGTATATGGTGAACATCAAAAAGCAGTGTCCTATAGAGATATAGAGAAGAAGGATCTCCTCTTCTGGGTGTATGCAGTGTATGGGAGACATCACAGCAGCTAGTTTCCTATACAGATATAGGGGAGAAGGATCCCCTCTTCTAGGTGTATGCAGTGTATGGGAGACATCATAGCAGCTAGTCTCTTATAGTGATGTAAGGTAATAGAATCTTCTCTTCTTTGTGTGCTGAGTATGGGAAACTTTAGCAGCTATTTTCCTATACAGATAAAAGAGCAGGATCTGTGTATGCAGTGTTTGGGAGATATCATAGCAGCTAATCTCCACCCTCTAGCATCTACTATCCTATAGAGGTATAGGGTAACAGTATTTCCTTGTGTGTAGTGTATGGGAGACATCAAAGAAGCTAGTGTCCTATAGAGATATAGAGGAAAAGGATCTCCTCTTCTGGGTGTGTGTAGTGTATGGGAGACTTCATAGCAGCTGGTCTCCTATACAAATGTAGGGAAGAAGGATCTCCTCTTCTGTACATGCAGTATTTGGGAGACGTCATAGCGGCTAATCTCCACCCTCTAGCATCTACTGTCCTATAAAGATATAGGGGAATAGTATTTCCTTGTGTGTAGTGTATGGGAGACATCATAGCAGCTAGTCTCCTATACAGATATCTAGCAGGATCTCCTCTTCTGGGTGTGTGCAGTGTATGGGAGACATCATAGCAGCTTGTGTCCTATACAGGTATAGGGAAGAAGGATCTCTTCTGGGAGTGTGTAGTATATGGGAGACATCATAGCAGCTAGTGTCCTATACAGATATAGAGCAGGATCTCCTCTGTGTGTACAGTGTATGGGAGACATCATAGCAGTTAATCTCCACCCACTAGACAGGGGACAACTGAAAATTCGATAGCGGGAACAGGATCTTCTGGTCTGTTTGTGTGCAGTATATGGGAGACATCATAGCAGCTAGTCTCCACCCACTAGCTCAGGAACAACTGAAAATTAGTGATAGAGCATAACAGTATCTCCTTGTGTCTAGTGTATGGGAGACATCATAGCTGCTAGTCTCCTATACAGATATAGAGCAGGATCTCCTCTTCTGGATATATGCAGTGTATTGGAGACATCATAGCAGCTAGTCTCCTATACAGATATAGAGAAGGATCCCCTCTTCTAGGTATGTGCAGTGTATGGGAGACAACATAGCAGCTAGTTTGTGCCCATTAACTAAGGGACAATAGAAAATTAGCCATAATCAAGTTACATACTGGCCTTAAATAGTGCTACTTCTCAGGTACACACATAGGACATCTTACCCTAACAAGTTGCCTGAATTTAAAGGAATGCTTTAAGTATTTTGTTTTCTCTAAAACAGGGAACAGTCGCTCCATATTTTACTTGGGAGATTTAGATTTTACTGCAAACTTAAATTCTATAATGTCAAATGAATCCGGCACTGACCATTGTCTTCTTCCATTATTATGTTTTATACAATAAATACAATATTGACCTCTTCCGAATGCTGCAATTTTGGCAATAACATTTTTATGTTTTTTTCATTTCTACCTTCCATGTATTTTATTTTATCCATAGTTATAACCACATGAGACCCTGTTATATGTGGTAAAAGTGGGTGGAATGGAAACAAAAATTGCACAATTCCTCCATAGTTTTATGGCTTTATTTTTATATCTGTGTTGTTTTTCCCCTTCTTTTTTTTAAAACTTACTATCCTTCTGGATCTTGAACAGGTGATTGTTTTATCACTTGTACAGTACACTGCAATATTAGTGTATTACAGTGTACCATTTTTTTAACCACCCTCCTACTATACCCAGCGATTGTGTTACTTAAAGGGGTTGTCTCACTACAGGGGTTGCTGCTTTTTGTGTTAAAGATCTTTCAAAAACAAGTCACTTGCAATATGTGTCCATTAACAGTGTCCTGCCTATTCCTAGATATCCCCTCTTGTATGGGCTGCATCAGCTCCTTTAGGTCGCTGTAGCTTTAGACCCTGTTCTGCCTGCCTCCTGATCGATAGGCTGCCAGCACTGGTTGCTATAGCTACAGTTCTGTTCGATCTCTCCTGATAGGCTGCCAGCACTGGTTGCTATAGCTACAGACCTGGCTTCTACTGCAGCCTAGTAGAAGCCAGTAAACATGTCCCTGAATTCAAACTGAAACCAAGAATACAGGACTTAGGAGACGAATCAATGTAGTGAGACAACCCCTTTAAAGGAGTGTTCTGACCATGCTGTTCCTCAAAGCCTGCTCTTCACAGCTAGTTTCAGACAGGGCCATCTTTTCCATCGGGCACACTAAGCGGTTGCCCACAAGCATACAGGGCCCAGGTGGTGTATGTCTCAGGAATCCAGGGAACATACACTGGATCACTGAGTTTGCTCTGCTTATTTAACTGCTTGTTCTTAGGACATGCAAAAAGTTAAGAACCATGGTCGAGAAGGGAGCTATCGGCTCCCTGCCCTGCGAATTAGCTTGCAGGCTGTTCTTAAGAAGAGTTAGCTGGTATAATGTGCTTGGAGGTGGTTAGAGGTATAACCTCATGTGGTATTAAATTTCAGCAGGACTACAGTCATGGACTAGTGTGATGTCTATTATTGGGGCAGGTCCCACTGCACTGCTGTAACCAGGGGCCTATAATGCTGATAAGGTGGCCCTGGTTTCAGACTCACTTCCTGGTCAGGCTGTGGGCAGTTCTACAGCAGTGACTGACATTTCAGCTCTGCTATTCCTTGCTGAGTCTGTTGGACATTGCGTACGGAAAGGTTTAAACAATAAACATCAGTGGTTGGAGTCCTCACGTTGGCTTTAATGTTTGCAGTGCTGGAGACTAAGACTTCTGCAGATCTTGCGAAAGAGTTACTACTGGTCATGGCCATCAGTGGAGAGGTGACCATGAGGACAGGGCAGATGGTGCCTCCATTAATTGGACTTTAATCACATCGGTTGTTGACACGTCCTGTAACTATTATGTGTCAATCGCCTTCTGGTGGCGGCAGCTTCCGATGATGGGAGTGCGTCTGTTGATGAGTGTAGGTGACCCATAAGTTGCAGTTACTGGTTAAAAGTCTTTAAACTGGAGATTTATATCCATTCAGATGGAAAGCTTATGTTGAATCTGCAGAGAAGGAATCGGGAGCTCAGACTTGTACCAATTAGAACATTGTTTTCCAACTCTTCAACTGTTGTAAAACTACATTTCCCAGCATGCCCGCTGTCAGGGATTGATGGGAGTTGTAGTTTAGCAACATAAGGAAAGCCACAGGTTGGGGATCTCTGCAGTAAAACATCTTCTTGAAGTTCTTATGACTGACTGTAGATGGCGCTCTCCGCTTTGGCACACAACATCCTACTAATCAAAAGTTACATTTTGTACAAAATATCCAAAGAGCAAATTAGAATATGAAGAGACGATAAAGTGTGACGTGCAGAGGCTGCTGAATAGTGCACATGACAACCCTGACATTATACTGTATAGATCTTTTTAGGTAACATTTTTGCTAACATATTTTTATTGCATCCAGTTTATCTATAAAGAAACAAATCGATAGATAGATACGAGGAGATAAGATATGGATAGATAGATACAAGGAGATACGATATGGGTAGATAGATACAAGGAGATAAGATATGGATAGATAGATACGAGGAGATAAGATATGGATAGATACAAGGAGATAAGATATGGATAGATAGATACAAGGAGATAAGATATGGATGGATAGATACAAGGAGATAAGAAATGGATAGATACAAGGAGATAAGATATGGATGGATAGATACAAGGAGATAAGATATGGATAGATAGATACAAGGAGATAAGATATGGATAGATAGATACAAGGAGATAAGATATGGATAGATAGATACAAGGAGATAAGATATGGATAGATAGATACAAGGAGATAAGATATGGATAGATGGATACAAGGAGATAAGATATGGATAGATAGATACAAGGAGATAAGATATGGATAGATGGATAGATACGAGGAGATAAGATATGGATAGATAGATACAAGGAGATAAGATATGGATAGATAGATAGATACAAGGAGATAAGATATGGATAGATAGATACAAGGAGATAAGATATGGATAGATAGATAGATACAAGGAGATAAGATATGGATAGATAGATACAAGGAGATACAATATGGATAGATAGATGGATACAAGGAGATAAGATATGGATAGATAGATACAAGGAGATAAGATATGGTACTAATGGATAGATACGGGGAGATAAGATATGGATAGATAGATAAAAGAGATAAGTATGGATAGTAGTACGGGGAGATAAGATATGGATAGATAGATAAAAGGAGATAGAATAGTAGATGAAGACAGATAGATAGAATACAAACACAAACAATATCGCAGCATTAAAACCCACTAAAAAAACAGTAAAGGGGACATAGGAATTTTTTGGAAAAGCATTTCTGCTACTTAGAATATATAATAATTTTGAGGTTTTTCATGTACATTTTTGATCAAAACTGTAAAAGCCCACCTACCACGGCAAGGGGACCTCAATTCAGGTGGGAACCTACGCTACATGCTACCTCTCTTGGTGTCTGTTCAGACCTCCACATTTCAGGGAGAGAACATTCCAGCTATAACCTGATCTGATTAACCCCTTAAGGACCCGGGACGTATGAGGACGTCCCAGGGTCCCTAAGGGGCTTTGCAGGAGGATCACTCCTTGACACCCCCCCTCCCCTCCCCGCACATCCGCCGGGTGTTAGCAGCTAATCGCAGCTAACACCCGGCCGGTACAGCGCTGGCGGGCAGCGTCGCCCGCCCGTGCTGTTTAACCCTTTAGATGCCGCAGCAAACATGGCCGCGGCGTCTAAATGAATGAAGAGCGGTGCCGCGCACCGATCTTCAGGGCGATCTGCATCTCCGCAGCATAACTGCGGCGATCCGATGCCTGGACATGGCAGGAGGGAGCCTTGTGAAGGCTCTCACCGTTGCCATGTCCTCGTTTGCCCCACTTCCGGCCGCAGGCAAGAAGTGGGGAAACCGCCATCTAGGTACAATCTAATGCATAACAATTGCGCCTCCTAGTGGTCAAGCACCATAGGGGGACTCAAAAAAAAAATTCCAAACACCAAAATTGCGTTTTTTGGTCATTTCACGTCACCTAAAAATTGGAATAAAAGTGATCAAAAAATTTGCCTGCATTCCAAACTGCTAGCAATAAAAAGTACACTTCAGCCCGCAAAAAAATGCCTCCTCACTGACGTCTGTAGGTGTTAGTACAAAAAAGTTATTGGTCGCACAAAATGGCGCCACGGCGCAAATTTCAAAAATAGAAAATGTTTGGAATTTTTTTTACGGTACCAAAACATAATGGAAACCCTACATGTTTGTTATTGCCGGATGCATATCAACTTGTAGAATACAGATAGCACATTATATTTACCAAATATTGAACGCCGTAAAAGCAAAACACCCACAAACATGGCGAAAGTGCGTTTTTTTTTTCACAATTTGTCCCACTTGGAATTTTTTTGCGGTTTCCCAGCATATTTTATAGTACAGTAAATAAAACCATTAGAAAGTACATCTTGTCCCGCAAAATAAAAGCCCTCATAGGTCTATGTAGGTGAAAAAATAAAAAAGTTATGGCTCCGGGAAGGCGAGGAGGGAAAAACGAACGTGTCAACAACAAAAAACGCCGGACCCTAAAGGGGTTAAGAAACCTGTGCAGATGGGTGGAGTACAAAAACCAAGATGAGGGCCAACCACTTCCCCATTCAAACAGTCTAAAAAACAAAATATGGTCAGCACATCCATTTTGAAAAATAAGTATGTAGGTGTACGCTGGTGTGGTTTTTGCACTCCACCCATCTGCACAGGTTTCTTAATCAGATCAGGTTATAGCTGAAATGTGGAGGTCTTAACAGACACCAAGAGAGGTTAACATATAGCGTAGGTTCCCACCTGAATTGAGGTCACCTTGTCGTTGGTAGATGGACATTTACAGTTTTGATCAAAAATGTGCACAAAGAACCTCAAAATTTTCATATATTCCAAAGTAGCAGAAATGCTTTTCCAAAAAATTCCTGTTCCCTTTGACTTTTTTTTTAGTGCTTGTAGAGTGCTGCTGATATTGTGTTGTGTTTGCATTGCATTATTTTTCAAAATGGAAGTGCTGACCCTATTTTGTTTTTAGATAGATAAATACAAGAAGAATAGATAGATAGAAGAAGGATATATACTGTATCTCACAGAAGTGTGTACACCCCTCACGTTTTTTAAAATATTGTGTTATATCTTTTCATGGTACAAAGTAGTCAGTGTACAGCTTGTATAACAGTGTGAATTTGTTGTGCTCTTAAAATAACTCTGCACACAGCCAACAATGTCTTAACCGCTGGTAACAAAAGTTGGTACACACCTAAGTGAAAATGGACAAATTGTGCCCAATTTGCCATTTTCCCGCCACAGTGTCCTGTGACTTGTTAGTGTTAAAAAGTTTCAGGTGTGAATGGGGAGCAGTTGTTTTAAATTTGGTGCTATTGCTCTTGCACTCTCTCATACTGGTCACTGGAAGTTCATTATGGCACCTCATGGCAAAGACCTCTCTGAGGATCTGAAAAAAGAATTGTTGCTCTACATAAAGCCTAGGCTATAAGAAGATTACCAACACGCTGACACTGAGCCACAGTGCGGTGGCCAAAACCATACAGTGATTTAACAAGACAGGTTCCACTCAGAACAGGCCTCGCCATGGTCGACCAAAGAAGTTGTGCATGTGCTCAGCGTCCTATCCTGAGATAAGTGCTGCCAGAAATGCTGCAGAGGTTACAAAGGTGGGGAGTCAGCCTGTCCGTGCTTGGATCATACGCTGCACACTGCATCACATTGGTCTGCATGGCTGTCGTCCCAGAGGGAAGCCTCTTCTGAAGATGATGCACAAGAAATCCTACAAACAGTTTGATGAAGACAAGCAGACTAAGGACATGGATTACAGGAACCTTGTTCTATGGTCTGATGACACCAAGATAAACTTAATCCATTCAGATGGTGTGAAGTGTGCATGACGGCAACCAGGTGAGGAGTACAAAGACAAGTATGTTCTCTTGCGTACAGTCGAACATGGTGGTGGGAGTGTCATGGGCTCCATGAGTGCTGACAGCTGTGGGGAGCTACTGTTCATTGAGGGAACCATGAAAGCCAACATGTATTTTGATATACTGAAGCAGAGCATGATCCCCTCCCTTCTGGGCCGCAGGGCAGTATTCCAACATGATGACGACCCCAAACACACCTCTAAGACAACCACTATGTTGTCAAAGAAAATGAGGATAAAGGTGCATGTCTCCAGACCTAAACCCTATTGAGCATCTGTGAGGCATCCTCAAAGGAAGGTGGAGGAGCACAAGGTCTCTAACATCCACCAGCTCCGTGATGTCATCATGGAAGAGGGAAGAGGATTCCAGTGGCTGCAACCTGTGAAGCTCTAGTGCCCTCCATGCCCAAGAGAGTTAAGGCAGTGCTGGAAGATTGACACTTTAGGCACAGTTTGTCCATTTTCACTTAGGGGTGTACTCACTTTTGTTGTCCGTGGTTTGGACATTGATGGCTGTGTGTTGAGTTATTTTGAGGGCAGACCAAATTTACACTGTTATACAAGCTGTACCCTGACTACTTTACATTGTATGAAAGTGTCATATTGTCAGCGTTGTCCCATGAAAAAATATAAAACAATATTTTGAAGAACTGAGGGGTGTACTTACTTTTGTGAGATACTGTGTTTACAGTTCGGTCCATATATATTTGGATACTGACACAAATTTTGATTTTTGTGCCTGTTTATTAAAACATATTCAAGTTATAGTTCTATAATGGACATTGACATAAAGTCCAGACTTTCAGCTTTCATTTAAGGGGATCCACATTAAAAATGAATGAAGGGTTTAGGAGTTCCAGCTCCTTATCATGGGCCGCCCTATTTTTAAAAGGACCACAAGTAATTGATCAATTTAAATAATTGTAAATAAAATGTTAAGTCCCAATCCTTGGTTGAAAACCCTTTGTTGGCAATGACTGAACTCATGGGCGTCACCAGACGCTGTTTTCTCCTCTTTATTGCTCTGTCAGGTCTTTACTGCAGCGGTTTTCCGTTGCCGTTTGTTTGTGGCCTTTCTGTCTGGAGTTTAGTCTTTAACAAGTGAAATGCTGCTCAACTGAGTTGAGATCAGGTGACTGACTTGGCCATTCAAGTGTATTCCACTTCTTTGCCTTAATAAACTCCTGGGTTGCTTTAGCTTTATGTTCAATCAGTTTGGCTGCATTTGGCTGTGTTTGAGCACACAGTAGTCTCTAAATACCTCCGAATTCATCCGGCTGCTTGTGTCACATCAATAAACACTAGTGACCCAGTGCCACTGGCAGCCATGCTTGCCCAACATCACACTGCCTCCGCCATGTTTTACAGACGATGTGGTATGCTTTGGATCATGAGCTGTACCACACCTTCGCTATAATTTTTTCTTTCCATCATTCTGGTACAGGTTGATCTTGGTTTCATCTGTCCAAAGAATATTCTTCCAGAACTGTGCTGACTTTTTTTTTTTAGATGTTTTTTTTTAAGCAACGTCCAATCCAGCCTTTTTATTCTTGAGGCTTATGAGTGGCTTGCACCTTGCAGTGAACCCTCTGTATTTTGTATGCAGTCTTCTTTTTATGGCGGATTTGGATATTAATACGCCTACCTCCTGTAGAGTATTCAGACATCTACTGTGTGTTCAAATCCAGCCAAATGCAGCCACACACTGATTGGTCGGCGTTTCATAATACAGATAATGACCCAAAACATAAAGCCAAAGCAACCCAGGAATTTATTAAAGCAAAGAAGTGGAATGCACTTGAATGGCCAAGTCAGTCACCTGATCTCAGCCCAATTGAGCAGTATTTCACTTGTTAAAGACTAAACTTCAGACAGAAAATTCTGCAAACAAACAGCAACTGAAAACCACTGCAGTAAAGGCAGAGCATTAACAAGGAGGAAACCCAGCGTCTGGTGATGGCCTGAAGCCTTGATCTCATGGACGTCATTATCAACAAAGGGTTTTCAACCAAGTATTAGAAATTAACATTTTATTTACAATTATTTAATTTGTCCAATTACTTTTGGTCCCTTTAAAAACAGGGCGGCCCATGCTAAGGAGCTAAAACTCCTAAACCCTTCATCCAGTTTTTAATGTGGATCTCCTCAAATGAAAGCTGAAAGTCTGGACTTTATGTCCATGTCCATTATAGAACTATAACTGTCTGAATATATTTCAGTAAACAGGTACAAAAACAAAATTTGTGTCAATGTCCAAATATATATATGGATCAAGCTGTATATACATCTGAGAATCTGAAGCTCTTGGTGCACATTTGTGATCAACACTGTGAGTCTATTCACCAGCGGAAAGGTGGCCTCAGTTCAGATGGGGCTTGCTCTAAATCTCCCCTCTTCAATGCCTTTTCAGGGCTACATACTTTTTTGGGCACAAGGGTTATAGCTTTATTCTAAATGGATGGTTGGAGTGCATGACCAAATTGACACAGCCTCTCTCCCGTGCATGCAGTTTTTTAAAAAAACACCAAAAATGATCAGAATACCTATTCACTTAGGCTGTTTTCAACCATAACATTGTATAGCTAGTACCCTTAAATTATGGAGGCCTGCAAAAGCATCAGGGAGATGATATTTTGAGTATGTCCCGTCTGAACTGACTTTCTTACTAACTGAGGGTACAAAAATCGATTTTAAAATGTAACTTTTAATTTAACAATTAAAAAATATATATTTTACCATACTATTCCCTAAACCCACCTTGACATATCAATCTTCTCAAACAGTGGTCCAAATATCAAAACAGGGTAGGACATAAAAAAAGCCGAATATATTGTCATAGTCGTCACAG
>JAODAL010052220.1:0-26132 GCA_025379985.1 Phyllomedusa bahiana
TAGGAACTTTAGGTTTTTTTCTTAACGAATTGGATAAATCAGAAAGTAGATTTTTTAAAATTACCCAGCACAAAGGTTTTTTTTAGTTTTGGGCAGTGGGATTTTTACCTTTGTTTTGCTGTCTGTGCCCGCTAAGAAGACTTTTACGTCATGTGCTGCTGTGGCATGCTGGCACTTGTCATTCCACAGCTGCTATCTGCTGTGGAACATGGAACTTCAAGTACCAGCATGCCCCAGAAGTCTCTGTTTGTAACTAGGGGACAGATGTAAGTCGGAACGGTGTCGGGGAATGCCTGTTTTTTTTTTTTTTAAATTAGAATATATTGCGTATCTACTGTTCGATGTGTCACCTCCAGCATCACCCTTGTACTTTTGAATGAGCACAAGAATCAGCTCAATAGATGATCTTCACATCAGTTCGTCAATACCTCAGAATAGTGTTGAAGGCAATTTTTAGTTACAAAGCAAGAGAAAAACATTTTGGCGAAATAGTGTAAATTTATTAGAGTAAGACTACTGCTTTATGCAAAACAGTGTTGTAGGAGCAAAAAACAGTACGGTGAGCTTAAAAGTATAAATGTAAAGACGGCCCTTAAACTAAGAGACACTCCAAAAGTTATGGCTTCAGATACTGTTATGCTTTCTATGCCCTTTTCCAATGCCTCGACTATCCCACTGTATTTGAATATCTGTGCATTTTAAACAAAGTACTCGTCAGACGAAGGCTACGTTCCCCTGACATGCCTGGGTGAGAGCCATATGCCTAGTGCGGGACCGGACCCCGCTGGAAAACAGGGATCCTATTGGTCTGTGCACTTGCTGAATAGAAGTTGAGGGAAACACTTGGCCAAGCTCAGTGTGCGGTGTTACACCGGGTGCAGGGCCTCAAGGATGTAGAGTAGAACAAGGACTTTCCCTTAGATGCTGTCTACATAGGGCTGGGATGGCAATAGCCTAGGGCACCACTGCATCCCGGGCAGAAAAGGGGGCACAAAATGGTGTGGAGTCGGTTGAATTTGCAATTGAGGGTGGAGGAGGGGGGCAATATATGCCTTACTTGCATAAGGGACCAAAATACATTGTCCCAGTCCTGTGTCTCCATATATGAATCATGCTTCTCCAACTAAGGCCCTTCTATGGGCATAAAATAGTGCATCTGGTTTGCCTATAGTAATGGCTTTATCCTGCTGGATTTTTCTGCAGGAACTCTTAACAAAAAGTAAGTACCACTTAGGTGCTGTACACATGGGGGCGACATGTATGATTACAGTCTACCAGTATGACTGTCTTTGTTGCCCATAGCAACCACTCAGAGCTCCCCTTTTATTTTTTTTCAGAGCACTATATGAAATGAAAGGGGAGCTCTGATTGGTTGCTATGGGCTCTGGGTGGTTGCTATGAGCTCCGATTGGTTGCTTTCGGCTCTGATTGGTTGCTCTGAGCTCTGATTGGTTGCTATGAGCTCTGGTTGGTTGCTCTGAGCTCTGATTGGTCGCTATGGGCTCTGGTTGGTCGCTATGGGTTTTGGTAACTATGGGCTCTTATTGGTTGCTAAGAGCTCGGATTGGTTGCTAAGAGCTTTGGTTGATATGGGCAACAAAGAAAGTCTAAAGACCTTCCGTTTTCATAAATGATGCCCATGGTGTTTAACATTACTTCTGTCTTATCTGTCAGGGGAACTGTGGAAATAAATGTACCCAGACAGTGTAATGTCTGTAACCTACTTTTATTTGCATCAATAAAACTTTCTGAATAGAAAATGTAACCAGACGGTACTCAAGTGGTTGCCCCGCCCACGAGTAAATAAAGCAAATATAGTCCTATGTGAACTACCTTTGCTCTATTTCCTGCCAGTATATGCTTTCCCTACAGTACTCATGGTAGACTATGCTGTTGTATCCTACAGGGAAAGCATATACTGGCAGGAAATAGAGCAAACCATGTCCATAATGTTTGCTCTTTTTCTGTATGGGGCTTGGATCTTCAATAAATGGTGAATATTCACCAATGCCACAAAGTAATATATCCTTAAAAGAAAAGAGTAACCTACAGCCAAAAAACAACAGATGCAATCCAACATAGGGTACAACTACAGCAACCGCTGTCTGGGCAAAACCCAGGGTGGGGCAACTGCATGGGGTGCTGCTGTTTTTATGGATAAACTTATTGTATTGTTTTGTTAAAGGGGTTGTCTCACTACAAGGATTTTTTTTTATATTAAGGATCTTGCAAAAACGAGTCACTCTGCAATATATGT
The DNA here is from genome assembly GCA_025379985.1 of Phyllomedusa bahiana. Lineage (NCBI taxonomy): Eukaryota > Metazoa > Chordata > Amphibia > Anura > Hylidae > Phyllomedusa > Phyllomedusa bahiana. The sequence continues at coordinate 2,258 of JAODAL010052220.1, forward strand.
CCATTACCAGTGTCCTATCTATTCCTAGATATCCCCTCTTTTAAAGGGTGCATCCCCCTCCTCAGGTTTGCTATAGCTACAGACCTGTTCAATTCTTTTCTCCTGATAGGCTGCCAGTGCTGGTCACTTACTACAGACCTGTTTCATCTCTCCTGATAGGCTGACGCAAATGGGTTTCTATAGCTACAGCCTGTTTTATCTCTCATGATAGGCTGCCAGCGCTGGTCGCTATAGCTCAGACCTGTTTGATTTTCCCTGATAGGCTGCCAGCCTGGTCGCTATAGCTACAGACCTATTCTCTCTCTCCTGATAGGCTGCCAGCACTGGTCGCTATAACTACAGACCTGTTTCATCTCTCCTGATAGGCTGCCAGCACTGGTTGCTATAGCTACAGACCTATTTGATCTCTCCTGATAGGCTGCCAGCACTGGTTGCTATAGCTACAGACCTATTCTCTCTCTCCCGATAGGCTGCCAGCACTGGTCGCTATAGCTACAGACCTATTCTCTCTCTCCTGATAGGCTGCCAGCGCTAGGCGCTATAGCTACAGACCTGGTGTCCTCAGTAGCTTGTCACTGCAGGCCAGTAGAAGCCCAAAAAACACAGCCCTGAATTTAAAAATGAAACTGAGAAAACGGAGAGGTGAGATGAAACTGTTGAGACAACCAATTTTTAAAAAAATTTTAGCAAAGGTGCAGCATGTTATGCTCAAATTTGGGTATATCTGTATTTTCCAGCTCCCAGGATGTGTTTCCTTGTGAAATAAGCGAATATCTATCAGTGATTGAAAACTGCGATGGTGTCAGAGTCTCGTGAAATTGCTGACTATCCATCAGTGATTGACAACTGTGATGGTGTCTTGTGTAGCAGGGAAATACACAAAATATATGGCTCTTGCACAAAACATAAAAAGATGACCATGTCAATGAAGCCTAAGGCTATGTTCACACAGTCATTACGGTAATCCACAGTTCTCATAGAGAACTATGGATTACGCCTCCTCTCCCGCTCGGACAATACGATATCGTATTGTTTCCGCGGGCGGGGGACAGTGACATGTCAAGTACTTGCGGTGAATACACGCCGCGAGTAATGAGTACCAATGGGGCCGACAGGCTGCCGGCCCCCCCGCGTCCCGACCACACGCCGTAATTGCGGTCGTACTGTACGCCCCGCAATTATGCCGTGTGAACATAGCCTAAGGATTGTGAAACAAATAACTATACTTTGTCATCACACTGGAGATCCATGAAGTGTACGGTCAGTATTTGTCACGGTGAGTTCATTCACTATGCTTGCTGTAGTGGGACGTGAACATACAGGTTCTCCGGTACATTGTATCTAACACTGAACTTGACCTGAAGGGCACCAGAAGACTGCAAATTATAAATACCAACTTTGTGTGGGACAAACTAGGAGAGATGTACTTGGAAACTGCTCAAGTCACCCAAATTATCCTTCAACAGTTTGATAATTTACACGTAGTGGAGCCTTCTACACTGACTCTCCATTCTGTTTTCTATGGTGGGTACAGCCAAACACACAGCGCTCTCCTACAATTGTAAACCCATGCAAATGGAAAAAACACAGTGCCCCCCCTCTGTACTTGTACAGTGCCATGCTCTCCATTCTGTTCTGTGGGAGTTACTTGTAACTCCCATAGAACAGAATGGAGAGCATGGCGCTCCCCTGTACTAGAAACTCCCATAGAACAAAATGAAGAGAACACAGCGCTCCCCTGTACTGGGAACTCCCATAGCACAAATGGAAAAACACGGGCTCCCCTGTATCGGGACTACATAGAACAAATGGAGAGAACACAGCGATCCACTGTACTGGGATCTCCATAGAACAGAATGGAGAACACAGCGCCCCACCTGTACTGGGAACTCCCAAGGAAACAGAATGGAGAAAACACAGCGCTCCCCGGTACTGGGAACTCCGACAGAACAGAATGGAGAACACAGCGCTCCCCTGTACTGGGAACTCCCATAGAACAGAATGGAGAACACAGCGCTCCCCTTGGGTACAGCCAAACAACAACGCTCTCCTGCTCTTGTAATTTCCATAGAACAGAATAGAGAGCATGGCGCTCCCCTGTACTGGGAACTCCCATAGAACAGAACGGAGAGAACATAGCGCTCCACTGTACTGGGAACTTCCATAGAACAGAATGGAGAACACAGCGCTCCCCTGTACCGGGAACTCCCATAGAACAGAACAGAGAGTCGCGTGTAAGGCCGTGTCACACGGCTTATTCCCGACAGATTTGTGAGCCGTATTGAGCTCACAAATCCGGCGTGAATAAGGGGGGGGCCGGAGCGGGCGGGGGCGCCGCTCCCGGCCCCATAGACAATGCTTTATCTACGCGCTTTCCGCCCGTAAATAATGTTGCATGTCACTTTCTCCCCCGCGGCGATTCGCCGAGGGGGGGAGGAGCGACGGATTCCACTGTTCTTTATGAGAGCAGTGGATTACCGTAATTGCTGCCGCGGATTGGCGCCGTACTGCAGCGCAAATCCGGCGCGCAGTACGGCGCCAATCCGTGGCAAAATAAGCCGTGTGAACGAGGCCTAAGTGCGATTGACTCAATTCCACTGACAATTTATGGGCCCGTTTCCGAGATAAGTGCAGGTAATAGAAACATCAGAACTTTATGTTATATCCTATAAAAATGTCATCAAAGGCTTTGGTGGAAACATCCCATTCAGTGTAAATGGGTTTGGGGGTATTGCCTTGACACTAGGAACAGATTACCCCATGATCCTACCATCTCGTTAAATGTACAGTAAAAGGCCAAGTAGGATTTGCCCTGTTTTCTAAATCTCATACTAACATCTTCTAAGCTTCAGACCTTGGAGTAATAGAGATCACTGCACCCTATAATGACGGCAAGTCCTCTAGCAACCATTACTGTGGCAGCTCTCGCCCTGGAGAAAAAAAACCATGTAATAAATTATTACAATGAAAATGTATTCTCCAAAGAAAATTTTTGAAAAAACAAAAATGCAGCCACTAAGCAAAAAAGTTCCTCATATTCCAAAAACGAACTTCAATTTCCATCCGCGTGAATTATCCGAAGGTCTGTTCACCGGTCAGACACTTCTCGTCAATCAACACCGGCTTCTCCTCGATGTGGATCCTCTGATGTACGACCAGAGACTGTTTTTGGATAAAACACTTGCCACATTCCGCACAGGAGAACGGCCGCTCCCCGGTGTGGTTCCTCTGATGGACGATAAGAGTCTGTAGGTGGATAAAACACTTCCCGCAATCTGTACACGAATACGGCTTCTCCCCGGTGTGATTTCTCTGATGGACGATAAGAGCTTGTTTCTGGTTGAATCGTTTGCCACACTCCGAACACAGGTACGGACTCTCGTTGGAGTGGATCCTCCGATGGACGACAAGTGCTTGTTTTTGGTTAAAGCATCTCCCACATTCTGGGCATTCAAAGGGCTTCTCTCCCGTGTGGATCCTCTGGTGTTCAACAAGGCTTCGTTTTCGGGTAAAACATTTGCCGCATACTTGGCAAGCGTAGGGTTTCTCGCCCGTGTGGCTTCTCTTGTGCGCGATCAGGTCTGATCTTTGGGTGAAACATTTGTGACATTCTGCGCACGAAAATGGCCGTTCGCCCGTGTGAATTCTCCTATGGACATAAAGATTGTTTCTTAATCTGAAACATTTGCCGCAGTCTGAGCAGGAGAAGGGTTTCTCCCCGGTGTGAATTCTCTCGTGTTCTACAAGATGTTGCTTGTTCGTAAAGCATTTGCCGCAAACCGAGCAGGAGAACGGCTTCTCTCCCGAATGGATCCTCTGGTGCCTCACGAGGTCCGTTCTCCGGTTGAAACACTTTCCACACACCACGCACAAGAATGGCCTCTCTTCTGTGTGAATCTTCTGATGTTCATCGAGATTGGTTTTGATGGCAAAACACTTGCCACATTCCAGGCAACCGTAGGGCTTCTCTCCCGTGTGATTTCTCTGATGCACGATAAGAGTCTGTAGCTGTATGAAGCATTTTCCACATTCTGCACACGAATACGGCTTCTCCCCGGTGTGATTTCTCTGATGCACCACAAGAGCTTGCTTCTGGTTGAACCGTTTCCCACATTCTGAACACGCGTATGGCTTCTCTTTTGTGTGAATTCGCCGGTGTACGATAAGTGCTTGTTTTTGGTTAAAGCGTCGCCCACATTCTGTACAGGGATAGGGCCTCTCCCCAGTGTGAATTCTTTGATGCTCAACAAGACTTCGCTTGCGCGTAAAACATTTGCCGCATTCTGGACACGCATAGGGTTTCTCACCTGTGTGAGTTCTCTTATGTGCAACAAGTTCTGATCTTTGAGTGAAACATCTGTCACACTCCGAACACGCAAACGGCCGCTCCCCTGTGTGAATTCTTTTATGTACGTAAAGATTGTTCCGTATTCTAAAACATTTGCCACATTCTGAACACGTGAAAGGTTTCTCCCCGGTGTGAATCCTCTCGTGTTCCACAAGGTGCTGTTTTGTTCTGAAGCACTTCCCACAGACTGAACAGGCGAAGGGCTTCTCCCCTGAATGGATTCTCTGGTGCCTAAGAAGACCCGATTTCTGATTAAAACATTTCCCACACACCGGACACACAAATGGCTTCTCCTCCGTGTGAATTTTTTGATGTTCCCAAAGATTTGACTTCCAGGTGAAACACTTCCCACATTCCAGGCACGAATATGGTTGCTCTCCTGTGTGAATTCTCTGATGTTCGAGAAGATTTGTTTTATTTGTGAAACCTTTTCCACATTCCAAGCAGGAAAATCGACTTTCATTTTTGGGATTTCCCTGGTTGAAATAAGGAATCTGTGGAGCAATCTGTAAATGATCGGATGAAGGTCCTTCGAGAGTGGGGTAATCAGAGGAGAGATCCCTGCTGTGGATGGCTAAAGGTAGGTTTGAGGGACTAAAGTGTTCTCCAAAAATATTTCGCATGCTATAGTACTCTACATCACAGCTGGAAGATGGAGGAAGAGGCTTGCCCTGTAGATCCAAGAGAACATCTGTTGGGAATAAAAAACAATTTCATTGATATTAGAGAAAGATAAAAGTCTGGTTTGCTCACTGCTTCTGGTCTCTGAACAATTATTGTTGGGCTTGGTTTATTCCTGAAACACGGAAGTTCCCAGCGGATCGCTGGGTAACAAATAGTTCCCAAAAAAAAAAGATTTTCCCCGCTTATGTAAAAATTAAAAAATTTTTTTCATATTTAAACAATGTGTTTTAAACATGTGAGAAAAGATTTTTCAGTGACGGTTTCAGTGTGAATAGTGAAATTAGGGGGGTTCAGATGAAATGCGTAGCAGGAAGAATTGGTTTGCCCCATGTGAATGTAGCTTAACCCTTCTAGGCAGGGGTTTTATTTGGTTAAATTTTTTTCCCCTTTCCTTCTGAAAGCCCCAAAATTTTTTATTTTTTTTTTACCCCCAATAGCACAGGGCTTTTATTTTCGGGCAAGATGTGTTTCTAAAATGTTATTCATTTTTACCATAGAATATATGGGAAAATTCCCAAGTGGGGCAAAATATAAAAAAATAAAAAAACACTTTGCCATGTTTGGGGAGTTGTTTTTTTTTTCGGGTTCATTTTTGATATAAATGATTTGTTCTCTGTTTTTAAGGTTGATTCCAAAACCGGCAATACCAAACATGTAGGGTTTCCCTTATGTTTTGTCCATAAAAAAGTTCCAAAACATTTTCAATTTTTTAAATTTTGACGGCGCCCCTTTTCTGCGATAAAAAAACTTTTTGTTTTAAACCTACGGCGTGAGTGAGGTGGCATTTTTTGTGGGGTTTAAAGTGCACTTTTTTGTCTACAGTTTTTAAATGATGTGATTTTTTGATCAATTTTTTCAAAAATTTTTTTTTTGGCATGAAATGACCCAAAAAAAAGCCACAAATTTTTGGGGTTTGGTTTTTTTCCCTTTGGGGGGTTGAGCGTACGGGATAAAAGATGTCATGTTTTAATAGATCGGACTTTTACGGACCAATTGTTTGTAACTTTTTAATTATGGAGAAAGGGGGGTGATTTGTACTTTTAATACTTCTTTTATTTATTTTTTTTACACTTTACATTATTTTTCCTTTTTTCCTTTCAGTCCCCCTACTGCGCTTCACCACTAAGGGGGCCTATTTCTACACCCCTATGACAGTTTCTATAGACACAAAGAAATTCCCGGGCTCAGGACGTATCCATCGCCCTATGTCGGTAAGGGGTTAAAGGCTGGAAAAAAAATTTTTTTCAATTCTTATGGCTGAAAAATTTGTTTTTTTGAAAAATAATTTCACCCGAAATTTGCTTTTCTTAAAATATTTGGTTTGATTTACACTGTCGTAGTATGGCCACATTTTACATCAGTATTACGGACACCAAACTCCTTGCAGTTCCGCTGAACCCAACCAGTATAAGTTAGGTTCAGTAGAACCACATGGCATCTGTAATCTTGTTAGAGATCACAATCCCGCACGTCGAGTAACGGTTTTCTAGAAGTTGAATGCTAATCAATGCTATAGCCCTCCAAAGCTTGAGGAGACAGCCCAAGTGCAAAACCGAAAAAACTCAGTGAAACGCGGGTGAGGACCCCATTAATTTTTTTAAGGAGGGAACTAAATCAGTGTTTTGCAAATTGGGCCTCCAGTGGGGGGGAAACTAAACTCCCATTTATAAAAATTCATCAGTGGGCATGTGGGGTTTTTTGTTTTCCAACACTGGAGTATCCCCCTTTGAGACCACACAGTTTTATAGGCAAGCAGCATTTTTTTATTCTGCCTCCTTTCATTCGGTCAACTATGAATAATTAGATGAGTTCCGGTATTCAGACTTTTTATTAGATACCAATTTCTGCTGTAGGTCCAGAGAAATTTAGGCTAAAGTAAACGTAGTAATTTAAGTCTTTTTATCTGAAAGATCAGAAAACACACAAGCTCTTGGCTGCCGTATTTCGGGCCAGCACCTGTGTGATGATGTCACTCCCTGCTAACAGATAGAACAAACAGCAGGGGGAGCAACAAAAAAAGGCGGTATAGGAAACCTGGAACCCCCAGAAGGTGATAAAAACACTTGAAGCTCCTACAAAAAAAGATGAACAAAGCAATGTATTTGGAAAACGTCTTCATTCAGTGTTCCCTACATGTGGAAAGCTAATCTTTGAGACAACCTGTTGAATAAGTTGTTGCAGGCAGGGCCCTCTCTCCTTCTATATTAGTTATTTAGGGTTATAATTATATTTATCAACTAGTATAAAGGAGGAGCCAGGCAGGAGTATTGGGAGAACTTGAAAGGGAAGAGAGCTTAGAGAGAAAATAATACAGAAGGATTCGCGGGCACATGGTCTGATTTGCCAGGAGTGACTTTTTTATGACCCGCTGGGGTCAGGTTGCGCTTAGTCCCCGGCGCCGCCGCTAGCCGCCGCCGCCGATGTTAGGGCCCAAAGGGGTTTCCACGCTAAGCATTTGGGTTGGACCTGGCGCGGCAGCGGGGGGGACTAATGTTGTGCGTCCCCCGGAACCAAATACATTTTGTGCTTTGGCTCCGCAGAAGCTCCGCAAAGGGGATCGGCCGCCGCAGGGAGGTGCGGCTCGTGCGCGCCGGAGTGCGTCACCCTGCAACGGGCCTGGTGACGTCACCCCGTGAGGAAAAAAGACCGGGAGCAGCGACCCGGCAGGGGAGCGAGGTCAGGGAGTGCTTCAGTTTATACTTTTAAATTTTCTCTATTCTGCTGGGGGCCCATAATCAGTTATAAAAAGTGCAGGGGGGGTATTTTACTTTAAAAATGTGCAGGGGGGGCCCATTTTCTACTGTATTATGTTTCAGGGGGGTATTATCTATTGTATTTGTCAGGGGGGGGGGGCCTTTTTATTTAATTTGTATTTTTTCTTGTTAAAAAGGGGGGGCCCATTATTTAAATTGTATTATGTGCGGGGGGCCATTATCTACTTGTAAAAATTGTGAGGGGGGGGCCCCATTATCTCTTTTTTGGGGGGGATATTTTTGTTTGCAGGGGGGGGGCTTTACTACTTGTATATATGTAGGGGGGGGGGGGGGGGCCCATTTTTATTTTATTTTGTAGGGGGATTTTGTTTTTAGGGGGGGGGGCCCATTATCACTTGTATATATGTGCAGGGGGGGCCCAAATTATCTCTTGTATTATGGCAGGGGGGCCTATTTTTTTCTGTATATATGTGCAGGGGGGGGGCCTATTATCTACTTGTATTATGTGCAGGGGGGCCTATTCTTCTTGTAAAAATGTGCAGGGGGGGCCTATAATCTAGTGTAATATGTGCAGGGGGGGCCTATTTTCTTTGTAATTTGTGCAGGGGGGGCCCCATTACCCCTTTATATATGTGCCGGGGGGGCCAAATTTTCTACTTTTATAATGTGAGGGGGGGCCCCATTTTCTAATTGTATAAGTGAGGAGGCATTACTACTTTTATAGTGCAGAGGGGGGTATTATAGGCCCCACAGCACATGTATATAAGATTAAAAGCTCCCCTGCACGTATAAAGTAGATAAAACCCCCTGCACTTAAAAGTGATAAAGCCCCCCCTGCAATATTGTGCAGGGGCTTTTTCTACTTATATACTGCAGGGAGGACATAAACTATTATACATGTGCTGTGGGGCCTATAAGTATTTATACCCGCTGTGGGGGCCTATAAGCTATCTATTACCTGCTGGGGGACCATAAGCATTTATTTCGTGGGGGGACATATAACCTACCCATGTGTGCTGGGGCCTAAAACTGCCTATATACCTGCTGGGGGAAACCCCCTAACCGCCCATTACCTTTTTGGGGGACCCCTAACCTCCCTATCCTGCTGGGGGATCCGTAACCTGCCCATATACCTGCGGGGGGGTCCGTAAACCCCCCCTATTCCCCTTGGGGACCGTAAAATCCCCTATACCCCGTGGGGGGCCCGTAACCGCCCCTATAAACCCGCTGGGGGATCCGTAACCTGCCCCTATACCGTGGGGACCGTAACTGCCCCTTATGCGGGGGACATGTTTTTAAACAACAACCTACCTACTTTGGGGGTATATATAAAATTATAAACCATACTAGGGACTATAACTTAATGGGGACCCTTTACCTTCACTGGGGGAACATAATTTACTGCTGTGAAGCGCAACAGTCGTTAAGCCGGTTGTTAAGGCCTCAAGTCGATTGATAAGACCTTAGCAATCGACTCCGGGGACTAGTTGCTATAGAAAGCCAACAGCCATTTCTATGGAGCGTCCATCAGGAAATATGTCCCCATGTTCTGTGTTCTATAGCAGACAATGATGGGTGGCGGTGTTATTTTGGAAACCAAGCAAAGCCCTTATTTCCCCATAACTGACAGCAGTGTATAGCAGTGTCCCCCAACTCCAGTCCTCAGGACCCACCAACAGGTCATGTTTTCAGGATCTCCAACAGAATGCACTGACATAATTATATCACCTGTGCAATACTGATGAAATCCTGAAAATGTGACCTGTTGGTGGGTCTTGAGGACTGGAGTGGGGAACCCCTGGTGTATAGAATCAGAGATTGCCATCACAATGAATAAGGAGAATACAGGATTCATGTATAGTGGGAAGAGAATACGCACCTGGGATAATATCAGTCGCTACTTCCTCCTCCTTACTAGGGAGTTCAGTCCTATAATATTCCTCATCTCCCTCTATCTCTTCCACCTTGACAATAATCGGTTCACCAATCTGAAACACAATTGCACTAGATTAGATATAGTTAAATGTTATGATCTCTAAGGTGCTACATGTTCCTATACCCCATGCTATGATTAAGGGCCCGTGTGGCCTGAAACGCGTAAGCATTAGTCTAGTGGACTATGTATTTTACTTCTAACATGGAATAAAGAGCATGTTTTAGAGGAAGCTGGAAATTTTCTCTGTTCTTTCCTATATATCCCATACCTCTTCCTCCTCCTCATCATCATCAACAACATCATCATCATCATTTTCGGGATGGTCGAATGGAATATCTTCAAGAGGACTGGGACAACTCTCAGGAGTATTACTTCTACTGGGTCCATCTGTAAGAAGCACACAGACATAGTGACGGTACATACTGTTTTTATATGATTACTGGGGCATCAAGGCGAGATCCAAAACTGGCTCCCCTAGCTTTACAGTGATCAAAAGTCTCCTCTTAGCTTGTGGTGTGAGGGGCTGCTGGTCTTCCATCATGTCGTCCATGTACTGATCCTTGTGGCCTTCCAAATACTCCCACTCCTCCATGGAGAGATGGACGGTGATATCTTCACACCTTATAGGAACCTAAAAAGAGACAATCTGATCAAACCAAGTCCCAGCTCACCTGCAAAATGAAGTTGTTGAGCAGAATGGAGCAGTGTTGGATAACGCAGATAATCAATTGTAGAAGCTCAACACATATAAAAATTACTGCTTTACTTTTGAAGTATAAGATACAGAAAAGAAAACTATTTCTTACGCGTTTCATGCTCTAAAGATGACCCTTGCTAATTATGAGATTTCCTTATATAATCAGCAAGAAAATATGGAATGGATCACAGGAATTTTCACATCTCTTAGCAGGGAAACACGAAATAGGAAAGGCACACACCTGTCTAATAATAAGACCCAAAAGTGCATGGTCAGCAGCACATGAGAAACAAGAGTCTAAGGAACGTTCAAGAGTCAGAGGGCAGAATTGTGGCAAGGCCCAGATCTGGCCAAGGTTACAAAAGAATTTCTGCAGCACTCAATGTTCCTAAGAGCACAGTGGCCTCCATAATGCTTAAATGGAAGAAGTTTGGGACGACCACAACTCTTCCTCGACCCGGCCGTCCAGCCAAACTAAGCAATGGTGGGAGAAGAGCCTTGGTGAGAGAGGTAAAGAAGAATCTCAAGATCACTGTGGCTGAGCTCCAGAGATGCAAGAGGGAGATGGGAGAAAGTTCCACAAAGTCACCTATCACTGCAGCCTTCAGCAGTCGGGGCTTTATGGCAGAGTGTGGCCGACAGAAGCCTCTCCTCAGTGCAAGACATATGAAAGCTGCAGACGGAAGCCTCTCCGCAGTGCAAGACATATGAAAGCCCCAAAACGGAAGCCTTCTCCTAGTGCAAGACATAGAAAGCCGCAGACTGAAGCCTCTCCTCAGTGCAAGACATATGAAAGCTGCAGACGGAAGCCTCTCCTCAGTGCAAGACATATGAAAGCCGCAGACGGAAGCCTCTCCTCAGTGCAAGACATAGGAAAGCCGCAGACGGAAGCCTCTCCTCAGTGCAAGACATAGGAAAGCCGCAGACAGAAGCCTCTCCTCAGTGCAAGACATATGAAAGCCGCAGACGGAAGCCTCTCCTCAGTGCAAGACATAGGAAAGCTGCAGACGGAAGCCTCTCCTCAGTGCAAGACATAGGAAAGCCGCAGATGGAAGCCTCTCCTCAGTGCAAGACATAGGAAAGCCGCAGACGGAAGCCTCTCCTCAGTGCAAGACATAGGAAAGCCGCAGATGGAAACCTCTCCTCAGTGCAAGACATAGAAAAGCCGCAGACGGAAGCCTCTCCTCAGTGCAAGACATAGGAAAGCCGCAGACGGTAGCCTCTCCTCAGTGCAAGACATATGAAAGCTGCAGACGGAGGCCTCTCCTCAGTGCAAGACATATAAAAGCTGCAGATGGAAGCCTCTCCTCAGTGCAAGACATATGAAAGCCGCAGACGGAAGCCTCTCCTCAGTGCAAGACATATGAAAGCCGCAGACGGAAGCCTCTCCTCAGTGCAAGACATATGAAAGCCGCAGACGGAAGCCTCTCCTCAGTGCAAGACATATGAAAGCCGCAGACAGAAGCCGCTCCTCAGTGCAGGACATAGGAAAGCCGCAGACAGAAGCCTCTCCTCAGTGCAAGACATAGGAAAGCTGCAGACAGAAGCCTCTCCTCAGTGCAAGACATAGGAAAGTTTGTACATGTAGGATCCCAGACTATGAGAAATAAGATTCTCTTGTCTGATGAGACGAAGATTGAACTTTTTGGTGTTAATTGTAAGCGGTGGAGAAAACCAGGCCCTGCTCATCACCTGCCCAATACAATCCCAACAGTGACACATGGTGGTGGCAGAAATCATGCTATGGGACAGGGACAGGACGACTGGTTACAACTGAAGGAAAGATGAATGGGGCCCCAAGTACAGAGATATCCTGGATGAAAAACCTCTTCCAGACGCTCTGGACCTCAGACTGGGCCGAAGGTTCTTCTTCCAACAAGACAATGACCCTAAGCGCACAGCTAAAATAACAAAGCAGTGGTCTCAGAACAACTCTGTGCCCATTCCTGACTGGCCCAGCCAGAGCCCTGACCTAAACCCAATAGAGCATCTCTGGAGAGACTTGAAAATGGCGTCCACCAACGTTCACCATCCAACCTGAGGGAACTGGAGAGGATCTGCAAGGAAGAATGGCAGAGGATCCCCAAATCCAGGTGTGAGAAACTTGTTGCATCATTCCCAAGAAGACTCATGGACTGTAGTAGCTCAAAAGGTGCTTCTACACAATACTGAGCAAATGGTCTGAATACTTAAGACCATGTGACATTTCAGTTTTTCTTTTTTAATAAATTTGCAAAAATATCTACATCACAGTTTTTTTCTTTCAAGATGGGGGAGAGGGGCAAAGTGTACATTAATGAGCAAAAAATGAACTTTATGGTTCTTACCAAATGGCTGCAATGAAACAAAGAGTGAAAAATTTAAAGGGGTCTGAATACTTTCTGTACCCACTGTAAAACACAAAATTTGTCTCATTAGTGAAAAGTAACATTTCCTCTACTGTTCGAACCATGTGGGATGCGCATACCCGGTGTAAAAATCCAGTAGGTTTATCTATCAAGTAGTTTACTACAATAATCTATAGATACTTACTAGATATTTACACTTGGTAATCACATCCCACATGGTTTGAACAGTAGACGAGATGTTGTTCTTCATTATTGAGACATATTTTTATGTTTTACGGTTTTCTTATGTGATCTATTTGGTGTTTTCCCGCTAATATATGTGAAAATTCCTGTGCTCCATTCCATGATTTCTCGTTAACATAAAAGGAAATCTCGTGATCAGAGGCATTAGGCTATGAGTAAGGACCATCTTCAGAGCCTGAAACGCGTAAGCGACTAACTTTCCTGGATTTTAAGCTACAAAAATAAAGAAGCAGTAATATTTTTTATATATATACAGTAATAAATAAAGAAGCATATGAAATGAGCTGTAATTCCTATTTTCCAAAAAGACACAATGACACGGTCATAATCTACAAACGGATTCCTTGCTGTTGCGGCATGAAGTCCAAGCAGCACTCACCTCTCCGGTCAACATCTGAAGGATCTTCTTGATGAGCTCTACGATCTTCTGTTCATTATCCCTAGGATGCGTCACCGAGGGAGATGGAGGCATCATGGTGGGGTTGGGTGCCACGCACTCGCCAGATTTATTCACTACTGTGTGATCCTGGATAAGGAGAGATGAAGTGAAGAATATCCCTGCCCTCTACAGCCATATCTTCTCGACATCAGATACACCGCATTTTGTAGCGTCTGTCCACGGTATAGGTCAGGTACCCACTATTATCGACATATTTGCATTTGTGCAAGAGAATTAAGACACCTGCGCCTGTTTATATCATTCCTACTATGGGCAAGTGTCTACATTTTGGTTTACTTGTACAGTGTGTGCGCTATGCCTTGTTGGCATCCTCACATGTCCTGCCACAGTGACCTATTTTTGCACTATAAATTTTGGCGTAAATTTTTCCTGTTGTAGTGTGTATGAACACCAGGTATTGTTGGACCTTACCACACAGCTTCCTAGACGTGCCATCTAACACTGAGGGTAGGTTCACACGGCACATAATGTACGAACCGCAATAGGCCGGTGTATTTAGAAGTATGCACTGCCCAGCACGTACTTCTAAAACACTGACTACTGGCTCCCAATGTCTTTCACTCTTCCTGATGTGTAAAAACCAGGAAGAAGTCAATTGGATTTCTCTGCTGCCTATTACAGTGCCTTGCGAAAGTATTCGGCCCCCTTGAACTTTTCAACCTTTTGCCACATTTCAGGCTTCAAACAAAAAGATATAAAATTTTTATTTTTTTGTGAAGAATCTACAACAAGTGGGACACAATTGTGAAGTGATATGAGATTTATTGGATATTTTAAACTTTTTCAAAAAATAAAAAACTGAAAAGCGGGGCGTGCCAAATTGTTCGGCCCCCTAAAGTTAATACTTTGTAGCGCCACCTTTTGCTGCGATTACAGCTGCAAGTCGCTAGGGGTTTGTCTCTATCAGTTTTGCACATCGAGAGACTGAAATTCTTGCCCATTCTTCCTTGGCGCACAGCTGGAGCTCAGTGGGGTTTGGGATTGGAGAGCGTTTGTGAACAGCTGGAGCTCAGTGAGGTTGGATGGAGAGCGTTTGTGAACAGCTGGAGCTCAGTGAGGTTGGATGGAGAGCGTTGTGAACAGCTGGAGCTCAGTGAGGTTGGATGGAAAGCGTTTGTGAGCAGCTGGAGCTCAGTGAGGTTGGATGGAAGAGCGTTTGTGAACAGCTGGACTCAGTGGGGTTTTGGATGGAGAGCGTTTGTGAACAGCGGGAGTTCAGTGAGGTTGGTTTGGAGAGCGTTTGTGAACACTGGAGCTCAGTGAGGTTGGGATGGAGAGCGTTTGTCAACAGCTGGAGCTCAGTGAGGTTGGATGGAGAGCGTTTGTGAGCAGCTGGAGCTCAGTGAGGTTGGATGGAGAGCGTTTTGTGGCAGCTGTAGCTCAGTGAGGTTGGATGGAGACGTTTGTGAGCAGCTGGAGCTCAGTGAGGTTGGATGGAGAGCGTTTGTGAGCAGCTGGAGCTCAGTGAGGTTGGATGGAGAGCGTTTGTGAGCACTGGAGATCAGTGAGGTTGGATGGAGAGCGTTTGGTGAACAGCTGGAGCTCAGTGAGGTTGGATGGAGAGCGTTTGTGAACAGCTGGAGCTCAGTGAGGTTGGATGGAGAGCGTTTGTGAACAGTTTGGAGCTCAGTGCGGTTGGATTGGAGAGCGTTTTGATGAGCAGCTGGAGATCAGTGAGTGGATGGAGAGCGTTTGTGAGCAGCTGGAGCTCAATGAGGTTGATGGAGAGCGTTTGTGACAGTGGAGCCCCATTGAGGTTGGATGGAGAGCTTTTTGTGAACAGCTGGAGCTCAGTGAGGTTGGAGGGAAAGAGCGTTTTTTGAGCAACTGGAGCTCAGTGAGGTTGGAGAGGAGTGTGAACAGCCGAGCTCAGTAGGGTTGGATGGAGAGCGTTTGTGAACAGCTGGAGCTCAGTGGGGTTGATGGAGAGCGTTTGTAAAACACTTGGAGCTCAGTGAGGTTGGATGAGGAGTGTGAACAGCCGGAGCTCAGTGAGGTTGGATGAGGAGTGTGAACAGCCGGAGCTCAGTGAGGTTGGATGAGGAGTGTGAACAGCCGGAGCTCAGTGAGGTTGGATGAGGAGTGTGAACAGCCGGAGCTCAGTGAGGTTGGATGAGGAGTGTGAACAGCCGGAGCTCAGTGAGGTTGGATGGAGAGTGTGAACAGCCGGAGCTCAGTGAGGTTGGATGGAGAGCGTTTGTGAACAGCTGGGGCTCAGTGAGGTTGGATGGAGAGCGTTTGTGAACAGCTGGGGCTCAGTGAGGTTGGATGGAGAGCGTTTGTGAACAGCTGCGGCTCAGGGGAGGGTTGGATGGAGAGCGTTGTGAGCAGCTGGAGATCAGTGAGGTTGGATGGAGGGGTGTTGGTGAGCAGCTTGGAGCTCAGGGAGGTTGGATGGAGAGCGTTTGTGAACAGCTGGAGCTCAGGGAGGTTTGGAGGGAGAGCGATTTGTGAACAGCTGGAGCTCAGTGAGGTTGGATGGAGAGCGTTTGTGAGCAGCTGGAGCTCAGTGAGGTTGGATGGGGTAGCGTTTGTGAGCAGCTGGATCTCAGTGGGGTTTTGGATGGAGAGCGTTTTGTGAACAGCTGGAGCTCAGTGAGGTTGGATGGAGAGCTTTGGGGAACAGCTGGAGCTCAGTGGGGTTTTGGATGGAGAGCGTTTGTGAGCAGCTGGAGCTCGTGAGGTTGGATGGAGGCGTTTGTGAGCAGCTGGAGCTCAGTGGGGTTTGGAGGGAGAGCGTTTGTGAGCAGCTGGAGCTCAGTGAGGTTGGATGGAGAGCGTTTGTGAGCAGCTGGAGCTCAGTGAGGTTGGATGGAGAGCGTTTGTGAGCAGCTGGAGCTCAGTGAGGTTGGATGGAGAGCGTTTGTGAACAGCAGTTTTCAGCTCTTTCCACAGATTCTCGATTTGGATTCAGGTCTGGATTTGTGACTTGGCCATTCTAACACCTGGAGACGGTTATTTGGAACCTTCCATTGTAGATTTTGCTTTATGTTTGGGATCATTGTCTTGTTGGAAGATAAATCTCCGTCCCAGTCTGGGGTTTCTTTTGCAGACTCCAACAGGTTTTCTTCCAGAATGGTCCTGTATTGGCTCCACCCATCTTCCCTGTCCCTGCTAGAAGAAAAAGCCCAACCATGATGCTGCCTCCACCATGTGTGACAGTGGGGATGGTGTGTTCAGGGTGATGAGCTGTGCTGCTTTTACGTCAAACATATTGTTTTGCATTGTGACCAAAAAGTTGGATTTTAGTTTCATCTGAGCAGAGCCCCTTCTTCCACATGTTTGGCGTCTCCCAGGCGGCCCCTTCTTCCACATGTTTGGAGTCTCCCAGGCGGCCCCTTATTCCACATGTTTGGCGTCTCCCAGGCGGCCCCTTCTTCCACATGTTTGGCGTCTCCCAGGCGGCCCATTCTTCCACATGTTTGGCGTCTCCCAGGCGGCCCCTTCTTCCACAATGTTTGGCGTCTCCCAGGCGGCCCCTTCTTCCACATGTTTGGCGTCTCCCAGGCGGCCCCTTCTTCCACATTTTTGGGGCTTCCCAGGCGGCCCCTTCTTCCACATGTTTGGCGTTCCCAGGCGGCCCATTTTTTCCACATGTTTGGCGTCTCCCAGGCGGCCCATTCTTCCCACATGTTTGGCGTCCCCCCAGGCGGCCCCTTCTTCCACATGTTTGGCGTCTCCCAGGCGGCCCCTTCTTCCACATGTTTGGCGTCTCCCAGGCGGCCCCTTCTTCCACATATTTGGCGTCTCCCAGGCGGCCCCTTCTTCCACATGTTTGGCGTCTCCCAGGCGGCCGCTTCTTCCACATGTTTGGTGTCTCCCAGACGGCCCCTTCTTCCAGATGTTTAGTGTCTTCCAGGCGGCCCCTTCTTCCCCATGTTTGGTGTCTCCCAGGCGGCCCCTTCTTCCACATGTTTGGTGTCTCCCAGGCGGCTTGTGGTAAACTTTAAACGAGACTTTTTATGGATATCTGTGAGAAATGGCTTCTTCTTGCCTCTTCCATGAAGGCCAGATTTGTGCAGTGCACCATTGATTGTTGTCCTATGGACAGACTCTCCCACCTCAGCTGTAGATCTCTGCAGTCAGTTCATCCAGAGTGATCATGGGCCTCTTGGCTGCATCTCTGATCAGTCTTCTCCTTGTCTGAGATGAAAGTTTAGAGGGACGGCCGGGTCTTAGTAGATTTGCAGTGGTCTTATAATTCCCCCATTTCAATATGATCGCTTGCACAGTGCTCCTTGGGATGTTTAAAGTTTGGGTAATATTTTTGTATCCAAATCCAGCTTTAAACTTCTCCACCACAGTATCACGGAGCTGCCTGGTGTGTTCCTTGGTCTTTATGATGCTCTCGCCGCTTTAAACAGAACCCTGAGACTATCACAGAGCAGGTGCATTTATACGGAGACTTGATTACACACAGGTGGATTATATTTATAATCCTCAGTCATTTAGGACAACATTGGATCATTCAGAGATCCTCACTGAACTTCTGCAGTGAGTTTGCAGCACTGAAAGTGAGGGGGCCGAATAATATTGCACGCCCCACTTTTCATTTTGTTGTTGATTTTTTTTTTTACAAAAGTTTAAAATATTCAATAAATGTCGTTCCACTTCACAATTGTGTCCCACTTGTTGTAGATTCTTCACAAAACATTTAAAATTTTATATCTTTATGATTGAAGCCTGAAATGTGGCAAAAGGTTGAAAGTTCAAGGGGGCCGAATACTTTCGCAAGGCACTGTATACGGCGGGTATTCACAGCTCTCAATGAACTATGAATGTCTGAAATAAGCCCCGCAATTACGCCGTGTGAACACACCCTTACATGTTTATTGCGCATTCGCACTATGTTTTGATGAGTAATACTCCGCAGCACCTCTGACTTGGATGCCGTATCTTAGCGTCATCTTACCTGTGAACACAAGTCATATCTGGTGGGAGGATTACTTTGTTTTTGATTGACTCTCTAATATTTTGATATGATTTCAGGAACCTTCCAATTTACCCCTAACAAAGCTGTATGTGAGAGTGACACGCGTAGGGATTCCTGTCCCATCCAGCACTATCTTCTCTCATCTACTTTTGTACTTCATTAGTACTTTGAGACTGTGACCACACACACACAAAGTTAGGGATATTTGGCTTTTGGTTGAACAGGTGTTTGATCTCTGAATCGCCCAATAAGTTTAGGGAATTAATTTGAATTGGGATTGAAACCAGTCCTCCCCATTCTGCTGTTCACATTGTGACGTCATGAGACCAGGAGAACACCTTACAGTTGATCAACAGTATCTCACCATTGGGAGGTGTCAAGCAGGATGCTCTCAGACAGAAGTGGCCACTGAGCTTAGAGTGTCACAGAATGTCATCAGCAGGTTGTATCAGAGATACAGAGAGACTGGAAGAGTCACAGAAAGTCGCAAAGAAGTGGCAAAGAAAGAAGTGGACGTCCTTTGGCTCCATCACACACTGATAAGCGCTTCATTGTAACCAATGTCCTGCCGAGCCGGATGATGAATGCTGCAGAACTCCAGGCAGGTTTAAGGGCGTTGAGAGGCACCAAGTGTCACATCAGAGCATTGGTAACTGCTTATATCAGCAAGGTCTGCGTGTTAGACGACCTGACCCCACCACCGGGCACAGGCATCATTGTCTTGCATGGACCAGGGAGCTTCTACACTGGATGAGGGACCAGTGCTCCTCAGTGATGGAAGTCCATTCACTCTGAGAAGAAATGATGGCACCAACGATACTGGAAACGTTGCTGGTCGTCCATAGCACACAGACCGCGCTGATGTAAATGGTTACGAATGGTCTGACGTGACACTTGGTGCCTCTCACTTCCCGTAAACGTGCCTGGAGCTGTGCGGCATTCCTCACCCGGCTCCGCAGGGCATTGGTTACAATGAAGCAGTGATCAGTGTGTGATGGAGTCAAAGGACGTTCACTTCTTTGCCTTTCTGTGACTCTTCCAGTCTCCCTGTATCTCTGATGCAATCTGTTAATGACACTTCCGTCTGAGAGCATCCTGCTTGAAGCCTCGCAATGATGAGGTACTGTTGATCAATTGTAAGGTGTTGCCTTGGTCTCATGATGTCCCAATGAGAACAGCAGGAAGAGGAGGACGGTTTAAATCCCAATTCAAATTGATCCCCTAAATCTATTGGGCGATTCAGGGATCCAACACCTGTTGTGAATTTTACCATTAAGCTCTTTGTTAGAGATCAGCAAGTTGTGCAAATAGTCCTGAAACATTGAACAGTTGGACGTGTGCATCTAAAGGTAAGAGATCGGCTCATTTACTGCATTGAAAAAATAATTAGTTTGTGTTAGTAGTATGATGTATAAAATGTAAAATAGTTTATTTATTTTTTTCCCCATGGGAACCTGCATAGTTTGTGGGTTTCCCCTAATTGCTCATGCATGGGGGTTTGAATCTACATAGGTATGTTTTGCTTTTTTAATTGGCTTTAACCCTTTGGCTGGTCTTTTTCTCTTTTGATTGCTAGTTTTAGGGTGCGCCATCTTAAATACTGTTGGTCTCTCCTCTCCTTTGAAGCTCTGTCTAAGGCAGCATCCGGCCTGCTACCTAGTCGGATGCGGCCCTTGGCGTACGATGCCCAGGTCTACTAATTGCCGCAGTCTTTCAGCGCTACCTGGCCGCGGCTACTATTAATATCCCCGGTATTGATTAATGGGCGCGCGCAATTCATCACGCCTCGCCCCCCCCTTGGCGCACAGAAATCACTCTGTGGGGCCGAGGAGCGCGGAGGACACCCCTATCTATATCCCCCGCCTGTGGGGCCCTATAACTTCTATTCCCCTGTTTGGGGGGGACCAAAAAATATTATATACCTGCCTGGGGGGAAAACCTTTTTAAATCTATATAAACCCTGACGGGAGGGGAGCCCTCAAAAACCCATCCCACATTCTTATGCGGCCCCCATGGGAAAATTAATTCCCCCAGCCGGTCTAAGTATCTAAAGGGGGGATTTGCAATTGGGGCCCTCAGATTATGGGCTGAAATCCATCCATCCCATGTTAAAACGACATAAAATCCAAACAGAGGCCAAAATGAGACTTTCTTGGTCTCTATCGAGTATTGGGTTTCTACAGATACGTTTACTGTGTTTGCAGGGGGTACAGTAAGTGGCAGTGCTAAATGCAATGTTATGTGACCATTCCCAGAAGCCCTCACCTCTCCAGTCAGCAGGTAGATGATCTCCAGGGTGAGGTTTAGGATCTGCTCAGTCATTTTGTGGCTGGACACCAATAGGACAACTTCCTTGTGGTGTGAACTTGAATGGGAAGGATGTTGTACTGCAAAGACCTGGAAAGGAAGACAAAGAAAGGGCGTCTAAGGAGGGCTTGTATAAACACGCCGTCTGAAAAGCACTGGATCTAAATGGGGTGCCCAAAGAACACAGAGGGAGGTTTACCCCCTGCGGCAGCTGATGTGGGTGGAAGTTCTTACAGAGCAGTATAATGAGTCACATAGGTCGGAGAACATGGGATCAGCAGGGTGGCACCTCCTCGGGTAAGCTCTACAGCGGGGTTCGTTTCCCGGAGGGTTCTCTATCCCGAGGCTCCAGCATTATAAGAACCTGCCTATCCCCTGCTGTTACCGACTACACACAAGACACCGGAACCAGTGGTATTAAAGGTAGCATACTGCAGGGGCCTCAAATGTGGACCTGAAAGGAATTCTCACTACACTCTTTCACCGAGTTTTAGATTTTGCCTTGTATGGAGGTTCATAGCACAATGAGAAATTTTCACTTCTAGCGAGTCATTACCTTGACCGTGCAGGAGATCATTATCTCTAACAAGATTACAGATAAAGCCATGCTTTTCATCCCACAGCACGGTTTTTTTGTTTGGGAAAGCAATTTTATAATGTATAATAATTATTTGCCAGATCTCACCCATCGGTGGGGAAAACGAGCCCCGCCCTCGCCAATGGGGAACAGCGCCCCCCCCCTCACCCAATTTAAAAACGGGACCCCCCGCCCTTGCCTTTAGATAACAGACTCCCGCCTCAGCCAATCGGAAACAACGCCCCCTGCCTCAGCCAAATCGTAACAACCCCCCGCCCAGCAATCGGAAACAGACGTCTCGTCTAGCCAAACGGATAACAGACGTCCCCATCCCCAATCAAAAAAAGACATCCGCCGTATCAGGGAACCAGAAAAAACCCGTTTGCACTCAATAGTGATAAAATGTCTCTTATTCCCTGACTAAAAAAATCTATTGACCAAAATTTTTTTATTTGGAAAAAAGTCTTCATTTAACTGTCCCTTTAAGTTGAAAGTGAATTTTTGCAGTAAGAAAACCCCTTTAACTTATTAAAGTGCCACATATTAGTCACTGAGGGGCCATCAAGTGGTAGGTGCACTCACATATGACCGAGTCACACCGTTGTATTTGTGGCAGCTGCATGAATTTAAGTGAAAGGAGTGTTCCTATCAGACACTGAAGGTATATGTATAGGATAGACCTCTAATGTCCGATAGGTGCAGCTTCCACCTCTGGGACACCACCAATCCTACAACTGAGCCCTAATGGAGAGGTGGTAAGGACTCTCCTATCTAAACCAATGGGAGTTCCAAGTACATTCATTCAAAATGGAGAGGTTTTGTGGCTCGTTCTTGAAATAAGTGCTGGGGTTTAGAAATGGGTCCCCGCTGATCATAATGGATGGCCCTATCCATCGTAAAATACCATCAATGTCAATTTGGGGAAACAAACGTTTTTAAACCCGCAGGTAAACATCTCCATAAGGGTCCATTAGGAAGAAGCCAAAAAAAAAAGTGTCCATTAGGCCGTATAGGTTGGTAAATCACAAAAATATTTATGGGGGACTGGGCAGGAATGGGGCAATCGTATCACACGGCTAGAAATGTGAGGGAAAAAAAAAAAGGGGGAGAGGAAAGGGGCCCATGTAAGATCCCATAGCAGTTAAAAACCTTGAAAAATTTAAATTTTGGGGGCTCACCCTTTTGGTCTTGGCAAAATATTTTAGAGGCACAACACCATTAATATTACAAGGCCTTTTTGAGCCCCGAGAAAACGGGGATCCGTTAGTCCTCTCCTCCGAATCCAAAAAGGTGGGGGGAGGGTACAACGGGAAAAATGCCAAAATGGATGGACCGGGCGCTGTCTTTAATCAGACCCCGTGGGGGTACCGTTGAAAAAAAAACTTATGTTTATTCCATATAAAATGCAAAAAGGGTTTAACCTCAGCTTTAAAAAGCAAAACACAAAAGTGTGTTTGCAGTTTTTGCTGAGGTTTAAAACCTTTTGCATTTTATATGGGAAAAAACATAAGTTTTTTATCAACGGTACCCTCCAGGGTCGATTCAAAGACGACGCCCCCGGGCCATCGCATTTTGTGCATTATTCTACGGGTAGAAAGTCCAAAAACTGGTTGGAAGGCAGAATCAAGATTTCAAGACTACTCGGCCCCCAATTCCCCCGACACAAACCCCAAATTTAGCCTGTGTGGGACCCCGGATGGTGGGGGTTGGCTCTTGGGCCTCCACATTTGGCCCCCCGGTTTGGTGGTGGGTTTCTTTTGGATCCCCCAGATTGTGGGCCCCGGATGGGGTGTTGGTTTTATGGACCCCACATGTGCGGGCCCTGGAGGTGGTGTTGGGTCTAGGACCCTCAGATGGGGCCCTGGTGGGGGGTGTTGGGTCTTTGGACCCCCAGCAGTGGGGGGCCCCCCGGATGGGGTGTTTTTGGGTCAAAGGCCCTCCAGCACTTGGGGCCCTGGATGGGGTTGGGGTTTGGCTCTATGGACCCTCCACCCCTGTTGGGGGGCCCCGGATGGTGGGTTGCTTATGGACCCTCCAAGCGTGGGGGGCCCTGGATGTGGTGTTGGCTCATGGCCCTCCAGCAGTGTGGGCCCTGGATGGGGGTTTGGCCTATGGGCCTCCCGCACGTGGGGCCCGGATGGTGGTGTTGGCTCTATGGGCCCTCCAGCAGCTGGGGGGCCCCGGATGGTGGTGTTGGCTCTATGGGCCCCACAGCTGTGGGCCCCTGATTTTGGGGTTGTTCCCAAAGGCTCTCCAGCACTTGGGGCCCCTGGTGGGGTTTTTCCTTGGCCCCCAGCAGTGGGGCCCCCCCATGGTTTGGTTTTGCTTAAATGGACCCCCAGCAGTTTTTTGGGGCCCCGGTGGGGGGTGTTGGGGTCTATGCCCTCCAGCAGTGTGGGGCCCCCCGGATGTGGTTTGCTTATGACCCTCCCGCAGCTTGGGGCCCCTGGATGGGGTGTCTGTCTATCACCCCCCAGCGCTGTGGGGCCCTGATGGTGGTTTGGTCATGGCCCCCCCCACTGTAGCCCCGGGGTGGTGGTGTTGGCTCTATTACTCCAGCAGCTGTGGGGCCCCCCGGATGTTTGGTGTTGGCTCTATGGTCCTCCAGCAGTGTGTCCCCCCCGGATG
>JAODAL010052221.1:0-26132 GCA_025379985.1 Phyllomedusa bahiana
TCACCCTAAAAAGAGGGGGGACTAAGGGGGGGGTACTGTCACGGCCTGTGCCGCTCCCCGGCACGGGGGCGGCGGGCGCATCCGTGGTCCCCCTCTCGGGTGCCCCCCGGGGGTTTCTGGTGCCGCGCTGGCCGCGGGACGAGAGGGGGGGTCTGGTCTGCCGTGGACTTACCTGCCCGCGCCCTGTGCCGTCTGCGCCCTCTGCCGGCGAGGCGCGCGGTGCCTGTGTCCAAAGGGGCGCGCACGCGCTCGTTCCCGGGGATTTAAAGGGCCAGCGCCCTGATTATATTGGCTAATTGCCAGGCGCTTCCCCTACTTAAGGATACGTCCCACAATCACTCCTTGCTGGATCTATGTTGCCCCGTGCCCTAGAGGAAGCGCTCCAAAAGCATACTCTCGCCTTACCGTGTACCAGACCCCTTGCTACGTTTCTCAACTCCGAACCTCTGCCGCCTGCCCCGACCTTCCTGCCTGTCTACGACCACGAACCTCTGCCGCCTGCCCTGACCTTCTGCCTGCCCACGACTACGATTCTCGGACTACGATTTGGTACCACGCTGCACCTCGGCTGCCACCGCAAACAAGTCACGTCAGGGGGGACGACCTGGTAGCCTCACCCCGCAGCAAGTCCATTCCGCTTAGCGGCGGGCTCTGGTGAAAACCCGGGGCTACTTAGATTCCGTTCCCAGGCGTGGCTTAGCTATCGCTTGCGGTGGTCCAGTGGATCCACTACCCAGCCGTTACAGCAGCCCTCTGGGTATAATACCCTTTTCCATATAGGTCTTCAGAGAATTCCTGTCCCACCATAATTTAAGTTCCTGGATTTGAGCCTTCTCCAAACTATTCAAGAGCCCCGGTAGTTCCTCCCTGTTCTCAGGTGGTTTGGCTGATTTGCCAAAGACTTGGGCTAATTTGGCTTCTCTGTCCATTTGTATTGGTGAGAGTTGAAGCTGTAGTAAGCTGAAAAAATAGTCTAACCCTTGTACCCTCCGTCAATGAATATTATAAATAAGATGCTGGAAAAATAAGAAATGAATAGTCCGTACTGCAGGGAGCAGCAAACCTTGTGCTGGCGTAGCTACACAAACATGGAAATAAAGTGAATAGGAATGCGCTCACCATACAAATCCTTGTACGGCTATGGATAAGTCCTCCAGCTCTGCCTTAGGCTTTCCTCCGCTACGGATCCCGGCCGCCAGCCACGGCCTTACAAAACGAGTGCACAAAGAAAACAATGGGTCCAGCGATGGATAAACTTTAAGCCATCTTTACTAGAATGTAGGCACAAATAGGAGGGTACAGACAGGGAAAAGACACTGACGCGTTTTGGGAAAAAATCAACAAATTTGCAGATGATGATGAATTGGATAACATACAAGAGAAAATTAAAAGAAATCTTGCTAAATTGGAATCAAACATCATGGAAACTAAAAGAGCCAAATACCAAAGAGACCATTGTGATTATGAAAAGAATGAAGTATACATATGGAAACAGGAGAGAAAACCAAGGTCCATATTAAGACGATATCGGAGGAATTTTTATAATAAAAAAGAAGTCAGTTTTGCGGACACAGATTATGCTCTCACAGGAACATCTGTTTCCCGTTTTGCTGTGATGAAAGACAGAGACCAAGTATAAAGGAGGAATTGTAGCATTTTTTAAAGGACAAGGGGGAAAATATTAATACCCACACCAGCAAAAACGGGGCAGGAGAGGTGGAAGGAAATGCCGCAGTAAAAAAAAAGAAAGGATAACGAGAAAAAAGAATTGAATCACCTACAAGAGGAATATGATGTGGTTTTCCTGACCCCAACTGTTTTTCCAATAACATTTAAGCCCGAAGAAAGGATTGAAAATTACGATTTTGTGTTTTGAAAAAAGTTGGTATCAATCGTTTTATAAGGTTTTAAAGTGAAAGTTTTTTGAAATGAAAAAGATTATGAGGGGTAAAGTTGTTGTTATTGAGGAAGTAGGTTTAATGAGATAATCTATGCCATTCAAAGAAAAAACAAGCATCCCTTTAATGAAAGAAATTTAAAGGAAAAGACAGAGAAAATAAAGTACGGGAAATAAAAGTTTGCCATCCAATCCTATTTTTATCCAAAAAATGAGAGATGAAACCATGGATAGATTCCAACAGGTTATGGAAAGAGATTTGAAAATTTTGGCAGGAGAGAAAGGGGAAGGGAAAAAACAGAATATGACAAAGCTGAGTTAAAAGCCCTGAAAGAAATTAAAAAAGAATAAAAAACCCTTTTTATTAAAAAATTGATAAGGGCTGGTGTGGTATCCTGGAGTAAAAATGATAAAAAATAGTAACGAACATTTTGGATGACAAAAAAACTTACAAAAAAAATAGAAAATTCTAGCAACGATATACAGAGTAGATTAGTTAAATTATTACAGGAAGGAGTCTTCACGGGTGCAATAATGAAGAAAGAAAAATCAGACCTTATTGTGAATAATCCCAAAATACCCATTTTCTATGGGTTACCTAAGACCCATAAGGAGGAGTTTCCACCAAAAATTAGACCTATAGTCTCAAGTAGGGACAGTGTTTGTTCAAAACTAAATAGATGGATAGATAAACTCCTACAACCTATTGTACAAAAACTACCTGGGTATTTAAGGGATAGTTCCTCTGTATTAAAGGTCTTTTCTAGTTTCCCCTGGTCTCAGAATATTGTTGGCTCAGCCTAGATGTCACCAGCTTGTATTCCAGCATACCCCAGGAATTAGTTAGAACAGCGGTTGAATTCCATCTACGCAGTTACAGTGTTTACACTACAGAATTAATATAATTTGTGCTGGATTGTATAATCCTTTTACTATACAATAATTGTTTTAAATTTGATGAAAAATTCTATCTACAACTGGTTGGTGTACCAATGGGGGCCACGGCCTCCCCATCTTTGACCAATATTTTTATGGCCTGGTGGGAACAGGAATATATCTACAGTGTTGATAATCCCTACTGTGAGGCCCTGGTCTGGTATGGGCGCTACATTGATGACCTCCTCATTGTTTGGGGGGGGGTCAAGTGGCGTCCATACCAGACTTTGTGGCCTATCTCAATAGTAATGATCTCAATATCAGATTTACCCATAATGTGGAAAAATCTACCACAGCATTTCTGGATTTATTGCTAAAGGGTAATAATGGGGACAACAAAGTAGATACCACCTTATTCAGAACCTACTGGAGGGTGGAACAGCCATCTTAAAAGCTGAATACCTGTCATCCGAAACACAGGGGACTGTGAATCCATTACCAATAAGGTGAATACTCGTTGAGGAGCAGGTCGGAACATTCACGCAACAGCAAGATTGACCTTTAATCAAAACTGAGATTATAGATTCGAAATATAAAAAAAAAGCAGGTTACACTTAAGAATAACCAATAAGAAGAAATCACGTGAAGAAATATCAGGACAAGACACAGGCAGATCAATTGTGTGTCCAAATATAATAAAGGGTTGAGGACATAAAAAGAAAGGTGATATACAGGAGATGCACAACCAAAATCCTATTATGACGCAAAACACGCCAACAAAAACGTTCAAAAGAATAAAACACAACACTCGGGCATCTAAAGACAGGTTTACACTGATAACATTTTCCCCAAGTGTGGAGAAAAATAATGCAGGTTGAATGGTATAATGTGTAATCAAAAAGTTTACCAAACACCGCGAACAACATCTTGCCTTCCATCACATCCCGTCACTAACTAAATGACACACAGCCTGATTCCATCCCCCAACCCATTAACCCGCCACCCCTTTAAAAACCGGCCAATTATTTTAGCCTTCTCCCTCACTACCCTTCCACATCCCCAGAATCACCTCCCAGTAGAAAAGTACAAAGGGCCGTATTATCCGAAAACCCAACCCCCACGACTCCAACCTTCGGATACCAACCCAGATTACCAGGCCGTGTCACACATTACTACACATCCCAATCCATACCGCCACATGTGCCCACCCACACAGCGAACTCCTTAACCCCACCTACCTCCATCCTCCCCCTCCTAATCTTCCCCACAACCCCCACAAACCCCCCCCCCGTAAAAAAAAACCCAATACTGGATCCTGGTCGCCCATGTCCGTTATAGTTTATGACGCCTCTATTGGGTCTGAAGAAAGTATTCAGTTGTTACTGAAAAGTAAAACGGCATAAAACCCGCCTAAGAACGGAGGTTGGACCGTGCAACATATGCTGCGCATGGAGGGAGGGGCGTGAAGCCGGGTATGGATTTACAAGTCTAGGCTCACGGGCACCACAAGGAATTATAATATGACGTTGTTAGTGACTTTGGCCTAACAGAGTTTATTAAGTCAGCTATATGTTATATTATCCGCTGTAGACTAAAAGTATCCAATTGAAGATTAATCGAGATAAGATTAGCTGTATAAAGGTTGTGTTGAACCACTTATGTTGTGAAATGTGTGTAAGTGACGTCATCACAGAGTCCAATCCTTTTTTTACTATTTAAATTGTGTGTCAATTGATTGTGAAATTTATACCGTGAACAAGGGCGTTGGAACATAGTGCGGCCCTAAACGCGTCAGGTGTCTTTTTCTCGCTGTCTGTACCCGCCTATTGTGGTGCCTGTCAAATGCTAGTAAAGATGGGCTTAAAGTTTATCCATCGCTGGACCCATTGTTTTCTTTGTACACTCGTTTTATAAATTATATAAATTTATTTGCATTTTGCTTAGAGTAATACGTGTTTGATCCCCTACCAACCAATAAGAGTTCTGGCTCCCTACAGAGCCAGGTTTATGCCATCCCTAGTATCAACTCCGTGTACCTGCAGTTAAGGAACATCTTTTCCATATAAATAGTCACCTATTTTTAAAAAGTACACCTGTCCGACATGTGAGACTATTCACTTAAAACAAGTCAGGACATGAAAACTGACAAACAACAATGGTCAAGACCAAAGAGCTGGGTCTAAGGCTGTCCTGGACAAGATCATAGACCATGCACCAAGCGTAGAATGTGGCTACCAACAACCATAAGAAAGTGGCGGACAGGTACTAAGTATGAAATTTCAGAAAAAAAAAACACAGTAGCATATACATGTTGTAAATAAAAGAATGTGGTAACAACACTACACTGTACACGTAGAAAAAAAAAAACCAATCCCTAAATCCAACACTTGCTCATAGGACATTACTAATTTGACATAGTCACTCTCATACACAAACAGCTAAAGTGAGAAACAAACAAGAAGCAATCCTTATCACAGTTACGCATACGTTTACGGTCCTAGTGACAGGATCATAGTCCTGGGCCAGAACAAGTAGCAGTAGTGGGAATGTCTTCTGACCTGGCTAAGAGAAGCCATGTGTTTTCCACAAGTAGGGAGCGCACGATAAAGTGTAACAACACCAAAAAGGCTCACATCAATCCAAAAGAAGAGAAGTAGCCACAGTGTGGACCATATAGAGGCACCAAACCTCAAAAAGGTTTTGTATCAAAAAGGGGTCTTGTTCGGTTTCGAAACTGATTTGACCAAGCTTGTGGAAAAAGCTTAGAACGCCCGAACCATATTTTTCTAAGGGATAGAAAAAAAATTTAATTAGGGACATCCAGAACCAAAAGTTTTACAGGTTTGGTTGAGCCAGTGTCTATACAGAACAATGCCCTATTTGAACAACGCTATCGCTAACCTTAACCATAGTTGTCTTTTTTAGGAGATTTTCTCTTTTTGCTGTAAAACTTTTTATAAAATTAAATAATTTATTTCATTTTGTCCCACCTAGGGACAAAATTAAAGAGGCAAACTTATGATCATCGGTACACACGCGCACGCGCGATCACCCCGCACACGAGCGAACGACGCACGCCAGGTGCTCTCACTATCGCGCGAGTGAGCTAGGCGTATTTACACCCAACACACACACAACTCTTCTATTGTGTAGTAAATGTTAGCTCTCTATCACACACTCTATGGACAAGGAGCGTGAGTCGCCCTCTCTCTCTGTATGGTCTCTCTCTCGACCATATCTTCTCAAACCTACACTCATACAAGAATATATATACCACCTGCAACGCAGCTGTAGGACGCCCACCAAACTATCTTGGCGGATAAAGACCAAGATGTGTATGCATACTGTATATAGGTAAAACACATTCCAATATCTAGCAGCGCTACTAGCACTAGAAAACAGTCAAAAGGAACATAGGAACTATTGCAAAAGCATTTCTGCTACTTTTGAATACAGGAAAAATTTGAGGTTTTAGTTTACATTTTTGATCCAAAACTGTAATGAACCCACCTGCTGACGCCAAGGCGACCTCAATACAGATGGAACCTACCTCTATGTTATCTCCTCTCGTTGGTATCTGTTCAGAACTCTCCCCCATTTACGGGAGAGAAGATTCCAGCTACTCTGCATTGATTTAAAAACCTGTGCAGGTGGGCAGAGTAGCTTGTAGCTGGAATCCTCTCTCCCTGAAATGTAGAGGTCTCAACAGGCACCAAGAGAGGTAACATTAATGTAAGGTTCCCAACTGAATTGAGGTCGCCTTGGTGTCGGCAGGTGGGTTTATACAGTTTTCATCACTATGTAAACTAAGAACCTTAATTTTCATGTATCTAAAGTAGCAGAAATGCTTTTCCAATAATTCCTACGTTCCTTTTGACTGTTTTTAGTGCTAGTAGAGCTGCTGATATTGGATTGTGTTTGTATATGACTGCCACACCAGCGTGCACCTATGCGCATTTTTTCAGAAAAAACTTTTTAAATGTGCAGACCAAACATTGTTTTTTTAGACTGCTTATATAACAGAATTAATGGATAGGTAGAAGTATCTGTGCAGAGATTAAATCTAAGTAAAAGTTAATACCATTAGATTAACATTGTCATAAGAGATTGAAATGATCTAATAAGAACTTGGAGGCTTGACATTCTGATCTTAGCGTCTTTTATTCTTTGCCAAGTAGCAAACAAAGTATAAATGATTCATCCTCCCACCACCAACAGCTGTAGCAAGGTGCTATATACTGTATGTTAGCACTTATTGCAGGGCATGAGTGCAGCTTGAGTTTCTTAGGAAAGAGGAATAATCCAGTCATCATGAAGGACGGCGGCTGGTTCTCCTCCTCGTGGTCATTGACAGCTTTCCCAGTCTCCAGAATGGTCTTGTTATATGTCTCTTGCTTGCATATAATGGGAGGTCATTTGCCATCTTGGATTGTGGGAAACATGGATAACAACACCAGAGAACAACTCCTAAAAGCCATATTGGTTATCACCCGACTCACCTGGAGACATGTATGACTATAGTTGGTATCCACTGATAGAAGAAGAAGTATCATAGATGCAATTGAATATTTATAGCTATATCTAACTGTGTAAAAGATTAACCCCGTCAGCAACCAAGATTACAGCGGATGCTGACAGTAGCCCCTTCACTGCCTGAGATCACTTGGGATATTAGAAGCAGCCCTTTCACTATCATGGACCACCTGAGATACTTGAAATAACCCCTTCACTGCCCACATCTCCAAGTGGATACTGGCCACAACCCATTCACTGTGGCCCACATACCTAGGATACGTGTGTCACAACCCATTCACTGCCCCACATTCCTAGGGATACAGGCACAACCCATTCACTGGGGCCCCCCCCCACATTCCTAGAGATAATGGTCACAACCCATTCACTGCCCGACATTCGCTAGGTCTACTGGCCCACAACCCATTCACTGCCCTATATCCTAGATAGCTGGCCACAACCCCATTCACTGCCCTATATTCCTAGGATACGTCACGAACGAACCGCAAACAACCCCATTCACTGCCCTATATTCCTAGGGATACTGTCTACAACTCCATTCACTGCCCCACTCATCAGGGATACTGACAGTAACTCCTTCAATGCCTAGATCACGTAGGATAACTAGCGTAACTGCCTTGATTACAACACATAATAGTGGTCCTCCTTCATATAAATAGTGGGGGGCCTCCATTATTGGCCTCCTCTACAAATAGTATGTGCCTTCAGTGGCCCAATGGTGGTGCCAAGGGGTGGTTTTAAATTATTGTACACTGCACCCTGCTATGCCCCCTGCAACTATGCCATCATCTTAATTGGACAGTGCACCAGAACTCAAATTTGCCAATTTGCCCTCAGCAAAGGGACTACCACAGCAAATATGGGACTGTTGGAAACTATTGCACTTTCCAGTATTATCAAACAATTAACAATAAGATTATATTTTTATAGTTCCCATTGCAGCTGCATCCTTGTGGAAAGCCCCATCAGCAATGTAAGTAATAACCCATCATCCATGTCAATACTCTGGCACACACAGCACTGTCCTAGTGCTTTTATTTCATTGATGGGGGAACCATGCACTTCACATTACAAACAATCTCATACGTTAGTAAATGGACGGATGCGGCAGAGCAGAGCTGTGAGCTTTCTTCCACCTGGGCAAAGGTTCAGCTTTGTGGTCCTAGACTTTATAGAAATTCATTTGATTGAAGCAGAATAATGCTTGCTGGTCGCCCCTTAGAGTTTTATCTCTAGGCACATGCCCAGGTAAACCCCACGCTATGACCTTGGTTATAATGGGGCTGTTGAATAGAATGTCACCCCCACATGTGCCTGAGTCCCCTCTGCCAACCTACAGAGACACCATTATTATAAGTTGGCCCAAAGTGGGTACAATCACAGCACTTAAGTGAATCGATCTTCACCCCTTGTGCCACATTACCTGA
Source organism: Phyllomedusa bahiana (assembly GCA_025379985.1). Classification (NCBI taxonomy): domain Eukaryota; kingdom Metazoa; phylum Chordata; class Amphibia; order Anura; family Hylidae; genus Phyllomedusa; species Phyllomedusa bahiana. Next base: position 8,734 of record JAODAL010052221.1, read on the forward strand.
TGAGCAGGGTTTGGATTATCAGCTCAGCCTACTAATCTGCTGTCGGTTACCACTGGCTGCTAATAATGCCATCACAATACTAGAGGATCTAGAGAAGGCGCAGACATGTTTAATTCTCTATATATTCCAGTTCCATAACACACATAGAAGCTAATACACATCCAGGTGCGTCTGCAACCGACTCTGACAGTCAGGCTGAACTTGATGACAGGTCTTTTTTCAACCCTACTATGCTAGAGCTATATGATGTGACTTAAACGACTCCTCGGCAATGGCCCAGAGATCTCTCCTGCCTCCCATCATACACTGTATACACAGCGCTACAATTAGCGCCAGGTCAGCTCTGCAGCCCGTGCTGGAACTATATTCCCCCCTGTAACTGGGGCCAATATATCAATCCCAGTTACAGGGAAAATCAGCAAGAAAAAGAAAGAAGCCTTTTATGTATATATATATACTTTATATATATATATATATTAACAATAGTGGTGGTTATATTAAAAATGTGCCCCTTGGTAATTTTCTGACCTTTTAGGGGCACAATGCTTAATATACATTCAGAAAAAAACCAAAACATTTAACATACACAAAAAAATGCATAAAAAAATAGCCCCAACCAGAAGAGTGCCTGATATCTTGTTTATGTATATACAGGGTACCAATGATGCAGGTAATATCAATGGTGAAGCCAGTGGTGCAGGACAAAGCAATGCTGCAGGTGGAACAGGCGGTGGCATTCGGATCAGTGTTGCTGGGAGGACTTGTATCTTTCCAATAGATGGTGACAGTAAGTTCCCTACATTCCTAGGGATACTGGCCACAACCCATTCACTGCCCTATATTCCTAGGGATACTGGCCACAACCCATTCACTGTCACAGGTCATCAGGGATACTGACAGTAATGCCCTACATCACTAGGAATACTAGCAGTAACCTCATGATCACTACACAGTAATAGTGTCCTCCTTCATAGTAATAGTGCTCCATTATTGGCCTCCTCTACAATAGTAGTGCCCTTCAGTGGCCCAATGGTGATGCAAAGGGGTGGTTATAAATTAATGACAAGGCCCCCTGCATATACCCCCTGCCCTTTACCTCTTCTTTTTTGGACAGTGCACAGAACCAAAATTGGCCAATTTGCCCTCAGCAAAGGGACAATTCTCCACAAATTTGGACTGTTTGAAACTATCACTGTCTGTATAAACATGTATCATGATGATTTTTTATTTTCCCTTTTGCAGTTTGGCCAATCCCCATCCGTGTTGTAAGTATAACCCCGTCATCCATGTCTATACTCTGCACACACAGCACTGTCCTAGTGTTTATTTCATGGAATGGTGGAACATGCATCTTCAACATTAGCAAACAAATCTCATACTTAGGAATGGGATGTATGGTGGCAGAGGGCAGAGCTGTGCTTTCTCCCACCTGGGGCAAAGTACAGTCTTGTCCTTAGCTCTGTATCTAAATAATTTGGCCAAATCAAAATAACTTGCTGGTTGCCCCATAGGAGTTTTATCCCCAGGCACATGTTCCTGGAAACCCCCAGCTCAGCCCTTGGTATAATTGGTGCTGTGGTAGAATTCACCCCCATAATGTGCTTGTAGTCCCCTCTCCCCACCTGACAGAGAAACATTATTATAAGTGGCACAAAGTGGGTACAACACAGCATTTAATGTGAATTGGATCTCCCCCTTGTCCCACATTACCTGATAGCAGGGTTTGGAATTATCAGCTCAGCCTATAATCTGCCTGTCGGTTACCACTGGCTGCTATAATGCCTCAACAAGTACTAAGGATCTAGAGGAAGGCGGCAGACATGTTTATTCTCTATATTCCAGTTCCAGAATACACATAGACTATACACATCCAGGTCAGCTCTACAGGCCATGCTGGAAACTGGGGCCAATATATCAATCCCAGCTACAGGGAAAATCAGCAGCAAGAAAGAAGCTTTATATATATTTTAAAAAAAAGTGTAATATTAAAAATGTCCCCTTGGTATTTTTCTGACCTTACAGGGGCACAATGTTTAAAATAAAGTTAGAAAAAAGGCCAAAATTTTAACACACATAAAAAAATGCATTAAAAAAACAACTAGAACGAAACCAAAACTTTTAGCCCCAACCCCAAGAGTGCCTGATATCTTGCTTATGTATACACACAGGTTATCAATGGTATAGTTGGGGCCTTTGAAATAGACCGTACCGGTGTAATTTGAGTTGCTGCTGGAATTGGTGGTGCAGGTGGAAGCAATGGTGCCAGTAAAAACAGTGTTCCTGGTGGAAGTGGTGGACTCGGAGATGCCGGTGGAATTGGTTCCACTAACAATAACCCTTCACCTAAACCTGGAAATAACCATCCTAAACCTACTCCTTTTGCTTATAATCACTCTGTTTGCAGGTAAATATCTAAATACTGATATGTAATGTATTAGAATATGATTCTTATAAAGTGATGTACTATAATGACAATGTTCTATAAGAATTTTTTATAAAACAGCGCCAAACTTGTCCATAGGTTGGGTGCGGTTTTGCAACTCAGTTTCAATAACTTCAATTCTTCTGCATGGAAAAGTCATATAACTTCACTCCTTCCTGACATCTATAGTATATGTATGATGAAAGCCGGGAGGGCGTGCATTGAGCAATCGCCCACAGTGACTGCGAACAGAGATAACTGCTATCCTGGCTGGTTATATACTGTGGCACAAAAAGGGTTAAACAAAAGCAGGGGCCTCCTCTGTCACCTGAATACCCCCCACGCAACCAACGGGAGTGTGGCAGTGGTCTGCACCCCAATATTAAGTGAATGCAAAGAGGGACACATCAGGCCACACTTCTAACCACGCTCAAGCACGCTGTCAAAAATCAGTCATTGTCCATTTAAGGTTTTCATACCTCAAGATCCATCTACTGTACAACCTGGGGTTGGACCAGGCTCTTATGTCTCTATCCAATCAGTGACAAAGTCGGGGTATTTAAACCTGTCACATTATTTGTTGCCTGTGATTGCACGTGGGTATCTGGCTCTATTCCCGCTGCTATACTGCGTCTGAGTGTATTTTATGGTTCCCGATTCAGACCTGTTTTTCCGTGATTCTCCTGCCCCCCTGATTCGTGTTATTACCTACTCTCCTGGTATTTCACCCTCCCTCCCCCTGCTAGCCTACTACAATTTGGTTTGTTCTTTTTATTTTCCTTGTTCTGTATCCTCTGTGTTTCCCTTGTCTGCTCTGTCTGTTCTCCCCATTCAGGTTTACCTTCTTACAGTCCTTACAAGGCAACTTGGGTTTCTAGCAATCAAGTTCATCCTGCCTTGTGAAAGTCTCTTGTGAAAACCTAGAGGGAGCCTTAGGGCTCGTTCACACGGCTTATTCTGAGATGGATTTCAGCCGTATTGTGCACCGTATTGCGCTCCAATAGTGGCTGAATCGTTCCAGGCATTACGGTAATACCACAGTTCTCATAGAGAACTAGGGACTCCGTCTCCCTCCCCGCTCGGCGAATACACCGGGATACACGCCGTGATAATGGATTGTCTATGGGGCTGGGCGACTGCGGCCCCACCGCCCCGCCTCCGCTGCACGGCACACGCCGTAATTACGGGGCGAAATCCGTCCCGCAATTATGGCGTGAATAAGCCATGTGAACTTAGCTTTAGATTCTGCCACTCAGAGGGTGTTGAATTGCAGACAGCAGCTTATAGTGCGTTCTGGTTGTTCTGTCACCTTTTTGCCAGCTTGGGTAATTGCTAGAGTGACAATTTAACTATGGAAAATTACTTAACTGGCAATTCCCAAACTCACCAGTTATCCAGCATCCATCCAGACCAATGCCAAAACAACACTTCTAATGCTTGGGTCTATTAGGATGTGTGCCCCCATCCAAATAATACATTTGAAATCAATAAATATATACAAATAGCTCAAGTCGAGGTTCAAAGGTCTAAATAATAGTAACGCTACCAAATAAAGCCACTGTACAAAAACCAAATATTATCATGCTGCTACTTGACAATACCAGTGCATTAAGGCTAATATTATTGCTATACAAGGAGCAAACAATACAGTCACCTCATGCCCCCATGTAACCACCCCACAGTGATGAAATAACACCACTATAATGTTATCGAATACCGACTGAGCCCCCAGCAACTTATTACACTAAGACCTCATATTCCGCCAGACATTGACCATATAGTGGTAGACTGAGTAATTACAGTAAGACCCATTTACCGCCAGGCAGGACCATAAGGTAGACTGAGTAGATCTACAGTAAGACCCAATATTATCGCCAGACAGGGACCATATAGTGGTAGACTGAGTAACTACAGTAAGACCCATATACCACTAGACAGTGACCATATAGTGGTAGACTGAGTAATTACAGTAAGACCCATATTACCGCCAGACAGTGACCATATAGTGGTAGACTGAGTAATTACAGTAAGACCATATGACCACCATACAGTGACCATAGTAAGTGGTAGACTGAGTAATTACAGTAAGACCCAAGTGATGTCCAAGACCGCCAGGATGACTTCTTACAGCCTTGACTTTGCCAATTAAGACACAAAAATGCAGCTCTAGGCTGAAAACTAAGTAACATTCATTCTTGACCGTTCTACCCCTTAAACCACACCCAACTAATACGACCTCACTCAAAAGTGATTTTAGTCACAAGCAAAAAAGTGAATAACTCTCTATATATGTGTCTTCCAGGCAGCACAATGGTTTCCCTGACCAGACATGACAACTCCTCTAAATTTTTTGTCCTTCAAATTTTGAGTTTCCTCTTCTTCTGAATCACCGTTGTCTCCATTCATAATTTCCTTCTTATTTGTCTCCACAACATAAAGTAGAACAGATCAGCACATGGTGTTCCTGGATCAATCACAACAAGAAACAGGTTTAACAAGTTTGTGCAAATTTAGAAGCATGGCTACATTCTCTAGAAACAGCGCCACATATAGGTTTTGTGTAGTATCACAGCTCAGAACTTGAAGGGACATGTAATTGAAGACCTTTTCTAAATACATTGGTTAACTGGTTAACTTTATCATGAGAAAAGAGAGATTTTATGTCCTCTACATACACACAGATTTCTATGGTTACCTCAGCATAACTTTTCTATCTGATTAGAGCAGAGAAAAGGCAGAAATGTCACTATGGAAAGATAGCGCTCACTTCCTCACTCCGGAGCAAACTAATTATCTCTAACAAGCTTAGCTTCTGTTTACAGATAAGCAATTATATTCATCTCACAACACATGTACCCCTTTGTTTACTAAAAAAAATAAATGAATACTATACGAGGCAAAGAATAGGAGGCAGGTACAGTCATTTACAATAGCTGTAAGGTGAGTCCCTGAAATAAACTCCACCGGGGGCCAAGAAATGGCTTAAAGGGGTTGTCTCGCTACAATGATTGGGTTTTAATTAAAAGATCTTTAAAAAACAAGCAGCTTTGCCTATATATGTCATTACAAATGTCCCTACTGATTTAGAGCTAGCCCTGTTAGTAGTACTACATCATCTTCTCAGTTTCTATAGCAGCAGACCTGTTTGATCCTTATCTACTGTCTGTCAGGTCTGTATGACCTCAACTACAGGTCATATGCAGAGACCCTCCCGCACAGAAAGCTTCTGGGTGTCAGGGGAGGGGGGAGGGAGGACTCTGTCTTTCTATGTCCGTGCTGCCGGAATTAACCCTTGTTGTGCCTGCTTCCTCCTGCTCTCTACACAGATAGAGGTGACAGCAGTGACCCTGTCTGATACTATAATCATGAAATGTCGTGGATCCTGTAAACTATAATATACAATACAGATCAGGAGGCTTGTGAACAGTTCATGCTGTTGCTGTACTAGGGACACATCCTGAGTAACACGTTGCAGCGTCCCAGCCTCTGTTCTGAGAGTTTTTTTGTTGTTGCAGGAGATGTGAGGATATGTAATGCTAAGCAGAGGATAGGAACACTTGCATCCCTCTGTCATGCTATTAGGCATCATAGACCTCTCTAGGCAGGCACACACAAGGTTAACTCTGGCATCAAACCCCCACCCCCCTCCCCTGCTGTATAGAAGTTATGGGCGGATAGCTGCTGTGTGCTGAGGGAGGGGGGAAGAGGAGGAGAAGAGCAGACCAAGCTAGCACGCCCCTCAATTCAACCCCCATTCACGACAGAGGCTGAAAGCTGTTAATGAGACAACTCCTTTTAACTTTTGGGACCCTAGAGTCAAACTCCACCGGAGGGTCCTAGAAACCCAGTCCGGCACTGCTACACTGTCTTAGTTTAAACAGGATCAGAAATCAAAAACAAGAATAGAGAGAATACCCAATAAATGAGATTCCCATTTTGATCCCTAACTGGTCCTTCGCAATCAATTGGCGTCATACATAGTGATTTGATTTAGCAATGGCATTGAGCCTATACCTCACTAGCACACCCAGACCGTGAACGATCCCAATCTGTGCCATTGCTTACTGAGGCGAGTGCACAGATTGGGAGTGAGGATGAAACAACCGGGGAAGGCCGACCGCAATATAGCACGGTTTCCACAATTGGACTATAAGGAAGCTAGTTTCCTCAGGGCTTATCAGCACAACAAGATGTCCTATGAAAAGGGGAAAAGATCTTAATTTTTCAGGATTTTTCTACCAAGTATCTCCAAACGCAAGATCTTCCATGAGGTCTGTAGGCACTTACAGGACCACAATATACGTTTCCAGCTGCTCTACCCATCTAACCTAAGGGCGACATGTATAATCGGCGACATGTATGATTCTGCGCCTCACCAGCCCGAATCCGCTGTCGGACACAGGGATGCGGTGTTAGGCGCAGCATTCGCCACTTTCGGCTGCGCCTCGCATGAAGGGGCGGGCAATGGAGCGCGTTGTGGGCACGCTGTAGGCGTTCGGGGCGGGAGCGGCGACCTCGAAAACTCCGAGCCTGTACGATGGCGAGTCGGCAAAGCGAGCGCAATGAAGCGCTCGTCAGCATCCCGACAGTCAGACCTGGATTGTTTTGGTCAAATTGCTCCGGCGGAGGCGAAGTGTCAGCAGAACGGAACATGCGGGAAACAATATAATATCGCTACATCAAATCTCGGCGACTCCGCTCCGTGCGGCATGGAAGTATGATTCCGGAAAAATTCTCAGAAAACGAGCTCAACCTCAAAATAAAGAAATGACATTAAAAAAATTCACTTTCAAAATCTAGAATGGGGGCGCGAATATCCAGAATTCAGGATTTTGAAATTGCCGGGAAAAACAGTAATTCAAATTTCTCAAAAGCTATTCTCAATTGTCGGCAGAAACCGGCCAATCAGAAGAGGAGCGACAGTGAACCCATTAATGAGCCTATGGAGTAGTTATTTACTAATCAGAATCAAAGGCAGGACAGTTCAAAATACAGTAAAAGATGCAGAAAATAGCTGATTTGTTGAGCTAGCGCGGGCTTGGCTATCTCGGCCAATCAGATTAGGAAGCGACAAAGACCCATTATATCCTATGTAGAAGTTGGACCAATCATAATCACAGGCGGGACAGTTTCAAAATACAGTAAAAAGACAGAAAAGAGCTTATAGGGTGAACTAGGCGGGCTTGGCTATCCCCAGCCAATCAGAAACACGAGCTATCTTGTCCCATTGTATTCTAAGGAGAGATCGGCTCAATGCAATCTCGGCTCTCAGCGCAGTGGCGGCATGGAGTATAATAAAAAAAATCATTTTATTAAAGTGTAAAAATATTCTCTGAAAAAGAGCTGAAACTTCTATATACATACATTAATCAAAATCCCGAAAACGCTTTGTTGCCGAGACCCGCGCAACATAAGGAATTGCAATAGATAGAATTGCCTGGGAAATACAGTAATTCAAATTCTGAAGCGTTTCTTATTGTCGGCATAATCCAGCCAATCAGATAGGAAGCGACAATGTCCCATTAAATCCTATGGAGAACTATTGACCATTCAGGATAGGAGCGACAGTGTCCCATAAAACCTATAGGAGAACTATTGACCAATCAGAAAAGGAGCGACAGTGGCCATTCTAACCTATGAAGGGTATTGACCAATCAGATTAAGGAGCAACAAGCTCCATTATATCCAATGGAGAAGTTTGGACTCAATCAGAATCAAAGTGCTGGAGGACAGTACAAAATACAGTAAAAAAGACAGAAAAGAGCTGATTGGTTGACTAGCGTGTGCATGGCGTATCTCGCCCCCAAAGACCCATTAAAAATGCCCCCCCCCTCGGGTCCACCATAAATTCCGCCCCCCGAGAGCGCTGAGCTACTTCCTCCCATTGTAGTCTATGGAGAGACGGCGCACTGAATACTCGCGCTCATTGCCGTTGCGGCATGGCGGTATGAATAGAGAAAATCCTTTTTAATTAAGTGTCCAAATTATCAATATAGCCTTGAAACCTCCTCCTAAAAATATATCAGTTGTAAAACCCCGAACAACGCGTTTGTCGCCGAGACCGGGTGGTTTGTTTGGGTGTGTGTTTGGTTACGCAACATCCGGTAATTGCAATAGAGAGAATTGCCGAAAAACAGTATTTAAATTGTTTAAGCTATTCACATTGGTCCGGCCAGAAGCCAACCAATCAAATAGAGAGCGACAAAGACTTATTATAGTCCTTGTGGAGAACGTTTGAACCAATCAGAATATGAGCGACATTAATTATTTGTAGTAATTGAATAAATTCTATGTTTTGCATTGATTTATTATTTAATATTCTAGTATGTGTTATTTTATATTAAGTCTTTGTTATAATACTTATGTTAATGCGCGTGTGTGATATGGTGCTGCGGTTTCATCCGTCCTACGGCAACATCCGATTATGATTCCCGCGTGTGTCCGGATGTACGCGCATCAGGGCACGCGCGATTATGCCTGGAATGCCGGAAGTGGGGCAGGTGAGACGGCGGCCACTTTACTACACTGCGTAAGTGTTTTACTTTGATTGGATATTGGGTGAACATATGATCTAGGATACATTGCTATTTAAACATGGTGGCAACTGGTTGTTAGTACCCCTTGAGGAAGCAATTTATTGGCGAAACGTACGTCGGGTTGACCTGAGGTGCATGGACTCGTTATAAATATGGGTAATTCACTTTATCTTTACTTGTCATTGTTATATGTGTTTGTATATTGGTCCAGAGAGATTTACTTAAGAGCAGATTTAAATTGTTATCTATTAAATAATAAAATAACTTATTAAAATCACAAAACTGTCTCTTTCTATTGTGACTTATACACTATCTCAGTAACACTATTATTTTTGTACAACTTATAGTATATTGAAATTCCTCAATGGTTCAACTTTGGGATCTTTTCCTATATTATGGTATGTTATTTTAATATTGATTAATAAAGTGTTTTTTTTATTTTACTGGTGGTGGATTAAGCTCCTTCTTTTTTCTTTGTTTGATATATGTTTCGGGAGTATTCCATAATATAATCTGCGGTTTTTGGGCTTCTTTGGTAAGTATTAAGCATCTTTCGTACCATGTTGGTAATGTTCAGTATTTCACATCTGGTTACTCTGTTTGCGACAATGACTGTTTTAAAGGGGGCTATATAGGGTATCTTCTATGCCATGTTGGCAATACTACACATCTCACTAATGTACGATATGTTTGTACTATTGTTGGTTCTGAGGTTTAGATTGGGGATGTTCTGTCCGGGTCTTCTCCCTCGAGCGTCGGTGTTCCGCCATCTTCCTCTCCTATATACTGACGATCAGGGCACTCGCTGAGAGCCTTGTTTGACCAACCCTTGCCATATATTTCATGTAGGAATTCCTGCTTTAGAGATAAATGATGAGTAATACTCCATGGTTTGAGTTGGAGTGCAGACCACCCCCTCAATTAAACATTGTATCTTGGAATGTAGCAGGGCTTAATACACCTGAAAAGTGCAGGAAAATCCTTGTACATTGGAAGAAGCTGAAGGCCTGCACCTCAAGAACATCTCCAGAATCCGTCCTTTTCTCACTGTGAAAACAACTCAAACTCTCATTGTTGCTCTTATTCATTCTCGTCTTGACTACTGTAACTCCCTGCTTATCGGTCTCCCTCTGTGCAAACTCTCCCCTCTCCAATCTGTCCTGAATGCAGCAGCCAGGCTTGTCTTTCTTGACCAGCCCGCTATACAGATGCCTGTCCTACCCTGTGTCCAGTCACTAGCTCTGGTTGCCCATTCAGTACAGGATACAATATAAATTCATCACACTCACCCATAAAGCTCTCCACAGCGCTGCACCCCCCTACCTCTCCTCCCTCCTCTCTGTCTACCACCCTACCCACTCCCTCCACAGTGTTGCACCGCCTAAGCCTCCTACCTCATCTCTATCTACCACCCTACCTGGTCTCTCCACAGTGCTGCACCCCCTACACCTCCTCCCTCATCTCTACCACCCTACCTGGTCTCTCCACAGCGCTGCACCCCCTACACCTCCTACCTCATCTCTCTCTACCCCCCTACCCGCTCTCTCCGCTCTGCTGATGATATCCCAAAAGTCTACATTCCTCAATCCTCATCCTAACCTCCATGCCCACGTCTCCAAGACTGTCACACGTGCGGCACCAGTTCTCTGGAACATGCTACCGTGTGGCGATCCGGCACACTCAGAACTCTAATTAGCTTTAAGATTTCCATGAGATATACATCTTCTCACAATGGCCAACCAGAATCCCAAATGCCTAAGGCCCCCCCCCCCCCCCCAACCTCACCCGCCAGCGCACTCATTTTCGGCACTTAACTGTATATAGATGTACTGTCTGGGTGGCAGGTGTTCCATCCAAATTCTGCATAAAACAACCCCATATTTATGTCACATGGCTAGGACCAGTGTAAATCCTAGCACTTCTTACCTACGTCTCACCTGTACACCCTATTAAATGTAATCCTTGCGAGCAGAGGCCCTCTCACCTTGTGTCACATCCGTAAATAGCTTTTCATTGTGGCAATGTATGTTTTTTTGTGTGCACCTACACCTCCACATTGTAAAGTGCTGCGGAATAATGTTGGCGCTATATAAATAAAGATTATAATTAATAACTGTGCCTTCAGCAACACATTGGAAGAAGATAACTTTATTCATATACGGGTCCTTGGCTAGGATCCCCCAACAGTGGGGCCACTTATAAAACTAAACCAGTAGGCGTGGCTATTTATTTTCAGAAAAGGGTTGTCAGGAGGTGATGATCCTTAACATAGACACAAAAGGACGCCTTCATATACCTGTATCGAGTAAAAGTGGCCAACAAGAAGTATACGTTTTTAATCTGTAATGCGCCGAACTGCCCAATGATACGTTCTATGCGAGATTTAACAGAGTTTCTGTTCAGAGGGACCAGGTTCGGACTGGCCACAGGGGGAATAACGTGAAACCCCCGTTGGGTTCCCTGAGATGATAGACCTGGAGTTTGTTTTTTTTTAACTGCCTATATAATCTCAGAAGAAGCAAAAAGCAGAGTGAATGTAGAAGCAAAAGCAAGAGGCAGAGTAAAGGAGGCATGTACTGTCATTTACAGTAGCTGTAGGGTGGACCCCCAGAGTCAACTCCACCTGAGTCCGACACTGAGAGGGACCACGCCAATTGAATCCTTGTGGGAGATTTCAACCTTGCACCAAGCCCGATTGGATCGGTCTAATTCTCACTTGGAGGAAGATATCATTCACCCGTCCATAACTCTACTAATTGACTCACTGGAAATATTTCACCACTGGTGGGCCACAAATCCAACAGACAGAACTTATACTTTCTATTCGGAGGTACATGATTAATTTTCGTGTATAGATTTGGCTATGATCACAATAGCCATGTACTCAGAGGTGGTAGGATCAGATATACTCTCAATAGCAATGTCAGATCATGCTCGCATGACTCTCACTGGGTGAATTTCCTAAGTCTAAGACATGGAGGTTCCCAAGCTACCTTTCTGATTCAGAGGAAATAGGAACTAAAAGATAATAAAGTTGATGAGGAAGATGTCCCCTTGTTATGGTTAATCTCCAAGGAGGTGATTAGAGGTAGTGTTAGGGTATGTTCACACGGCTTATTTTGGGGCGCATTTCACCACGTACTGAGAGCGTACTGCGCTCTAATACAAGCGAAATGCATTATGGTAATCCACAGTTCTCATAGAGAACTATGGATTATGCCTCCTCTCCCCGGGCATACAATATAATCGTATTGTATGTGCGGGGAGATAATTGACACGTCATCTATTCACAGCGCTTAAGCGCCACGAGTAATGATAGTCTAAGGGGCCGGCGGGTTGCCAGCCTCCCCACGCCACGGGAGTACACGCGATCAGCGCGACTCCCGAACACCCGGCTTAATTGCGGGGCGTACTGTTTTCCCCGCAGTTAAACCGTGTGAACATACCCTTATAAGCTACATTAGCATGAAACGTAGAGCACACCAAGCGAAGTTAAAAATCTTGCATTCCAACCTCAGGGCGGCCAAGACTGCGCATATGGTTTCCCACTCTAAGCAGACGAAAGAGGAGTTAAAGGAAGCTCAGGGTTTACTGGAGACCTTCCTGCAAGGACAAGTGATAAGGCATACCAGGGCAGTGCAAAATACATTTTATAGATGGGACGGGAGACAGAGCGCCTTGCTGGCAAGAATGACAAGGCCATGGAAGGCACAACCTCAAAATTTCCTGTGTGGTGAGCCCAGTATCGGGCGCAAACTTACATAGACACGATAGACATTTGTCATGTCTGTTGTGGAGTATTATGTAAGCACTAAATAGGGGTGCTGACCCATATGATGAAACCAAGGACTCCTCCTTCTTAGATATGATACATGCTCTGGGTATCTCGGAGGAACAATGCCTTGACCTGGAGCAAAATATCGGGAGAGGAGGTACGCAATGCTATCGTCTACTCGGCCAATGGTAAAGCGCTGGGCCCAGATGGCTTTTCATCCCATTTTACAAAATTCTTAAGCCTGAATCGACCTCCTACCTAACCAAATTATTTAATGAATTTTTCTGCACTGCCAAGAATTGGGATCTTTTTTCGACTCCAGGACCATTTTACTCTTGAAGCCTGACAAAGATCCCACTTTTCTCATGTCATACCGGCCTATATCTCTACTCAACCATATAAACTATTAGCTAAGATCATACCTAACCGTTTCCAGAGGTTTCTGCCTGAAATCACAGACCCCTATAAATCGGGGTTTGTGGCGTAACGCCACTCTGTCCGAAATGTCAGGGTGGCAATGGCGGCTATCTTAGCTGCCCAGGAGCCAATGCATCTGGTGTCCATGTTAAAGGGGTTGTATCATTTCATTAAATGGTCTTCAGAATAAGGGGACAGTGAAAACAAGCAACTTTGCATTGGGTGTCCATTTGCAAAGCTGCCATGTTTTCACTGTCTCCCGTATCTTCTGTTTCTGAAAACACTGTTTCCCCATGCCGCGGTTGGATTCCTCCACCTTTTCATGTCATTGGCCAGACGGCTTCTAATAATTTACATTCCTGTCTGGCCCCCATTCGATATTCACGGGAGCATGCATTCCTGCCTCTCTCACTCAGAATAACGGGCCGGCTAACATTTTACATCTGCATAGCCAAGCAGCCCACAGTAACACTGCAGCTCGCTTCTACAATCAGAAAACAGTAGAATTGTGCCTCATTGCCTAAATGCTCCTCGTGTAAACATAGCAGGAGATACTGTGCTGAGTTTCAATAGAAGCACTGGATTCAACTGTAATAAACCTCCAGCTGTGAGAGAGATAAGATCAGTACTCTGAGTTCATAGAAGTGCTCTATAGACGAATGCAGGCCTGTGGTGATTGTAAACAGCTCTTACAAAATAAGACTGCATATGGAGAGGACAGTGACATGTGGACTCAGACAGAGAGGGGAAGGGGAAGCACACTGACTCGGGAGCGGCATGACAGTGAAGGGGGGATGATTCATCCCCTATCAGTTATGAAACACCAGCTGGATGGGGAAAGAAACGCCCCTGGGATTTCAGGAAAGGAGAGAATTCAAGCTTCAAGAAAACAGCCTATACTGATGAAGCCTATAAATCCCCTTTAGAGCTGGATGCTGGAGAAGGTCTTATGACAAAGTCTCCTGCTCTTTCGGGGCGCCACCCTTTCAGGGAAAAGTGTTTGGGTCCAATTTTCAAAATATTCTAGATCTTCTCCACTTAAATAGCTCCACCTCGTTTTTATTGAACCAGTTATTGAACCAGAGATCGTTGATCTCTTCAGAGGGGTAAAGCAGGGCTGTCCCCTTTTGCCCATATTATTCGATCTCTCAATAGACCCGCTATGTATTACAGGTTCTCAGAGGCATCTTTTCAAGGTATCACCAAATCCATAGTGTGCTGAAACTTACTGCATACCCTGATGATTTTGTCATTGCTGATAGCAAATCCAAAACAGATGCGGTCCCTTCATGTGCTAGAAGTAGGTTCACGACAGGTGCGCCTCTCATGTTATGGGAATAAACACAGATAAATCGAGGGACTCATTAAAAAGGCCCTGCTATACACCGTTTAGTCCCTCAGCATATAGATACACACCATAGGATCCTATGATAACACTCTGATAAAGAACAGTCTAGACACTATGCTCACCTCCTAACAATACCCTTTCTGTCTAAACTTTGCAGTGGCTATATGGAGTCCACCAGTTATAACTAACCATAGCTTGACATCTCGTGACTCTAACGAGCATATGTCCTGTGAGAGTATGACTTGTGTTTCTCCTATGGCCACTCGCTATACAGAGAATGGCTAAGAAATAACTCTGCAATGTTGGGTAGAGTGGTGGGGAACCGGGCGAGGCGGCGGGAGCCATGGTGGTTGATTGTGGTACATAGGTTGCTGGTCACAATGGAACCAGTCGTGTTTTTCATTCATTGTTTACAAAGTTTCTTGTGTTCCAAAATTATTTTAAAATAAATAAAACAAGACTTTCATTATGATTTATTGCATACACAAGATCTGCATTATACCATTATGTCCTTATGTCACTGTTATCAAGGATGTTACAGGAATCAATGTACGGTACTTGCTTTATCTTGATGTACATGTCACACATGCTGTATTGTATGATTCTTTGACAGTGCAAATAAAGACATTAAAAAATATATAATTGTTTATTATATGTAATATAACTTCTAGATAAAAAAGATCAATAGAGCAATGCACATCTATTCCCAGAAGTCCCCTAGACCTTGCATAGAACAGCTATGCACATATATGAATGGCACTTGGGACCAGGACTGGGACAAGGTTCTCCTTGTAAATAAGACAACCCCCAATGAGAAAATTCAGCCCTATCCATGTCTCCTTGCACCCTTGCCTGGGATGAAGTGGCGCCCTACGTTACCTATCCGTCATACTGGAGCCTGCTTAGTGTTAGGAATGTATTAGGTGAAAATGTCTATTCACCCACAAGATGGCGCCTGTGTCCAGACACCCTATGTTTCCAAGAAGTACCAAGACGGCCACTGTCTTAACTCTTTGTCCCTCTGAAACAAAGAAGAGGCTGTATTAGTTCAAAGATATAGATAAGAAGAAACAATAAAGAGGGTGGATGTATGTCACAAGTTGCCTATCGGAATTTTGTCGTACGCCTAGCTATAAAAACTTGTTTTTTGTAATAAAAGAGTCAGAGAACTCATTAGAGACTGCAGACTGTCAGATTGTGATTTCTGTCTCTGGCACGTGTCATTCAATATACTGATTTGACCCCCCACTAGGACGTCGAGCACCTTTGCGGTTCTGTCTACAACATTGGGACCTCTGTTCCTATTATCGGTAGCGGTCCCAGCACTTTGGCATGTCACTAATCTGATACAATACATATTCTAGATTTTGATGGGAACCGTGATAAGAGCTGTACAGCTTGAAATAAATTGTCCTTTGTAAAGGGGTTTTCTCATCACAATGATTAGCTTCGTAGATGTAAGCAAAAGTAAATGAAGACTATTACCAAATTTATTGTGGTTCTGATTTTGCTTTGTTCACCATGGTGAATCACTTCCTGCTGAGCATTATCAGCAGCAAAGAAGCTTGTTTATTTATGTTAATGACATATTTTACCCTTTAAAGCTCTTTAGTCGTGTTCCATACAGTTAATAAACCTCTTGCATTGTAATAGGAATACCTAGGAATAGCAGAGCTGATATTATTATTATTATTGTTATTATTTATTTTAGAGCGCCCTTGGTTCCAGGGCGCTGTACATTCAGGTTTCATACATAACATAGGTCAAACAAGTACAAGGTGACAAGTTACTAACTAACAACTGGTACAGAAGGAGAGAGGTCCCTGCCCGTGAGGGAAGGTGGGAAGGAGTGGAAGAGACAGAAGGTGAGGGGCAGACATGGTTGTGGATAGTGTAGTGATGAGCAGGGTTATTGTTGATTGTAGGCAATCCTGCAGAGATGGGTTTTCAGGTTGCTTTTGAGGCTGGTGAGAGTGGGGGAGAGTCCTGATGTGTGGGGGCAGTGAGTTCCAGAGTGTGGGTGAAGCACGGAGAAGTCATGAGACGGTTGTGGGGAGGACTGATAAGGGGGGTGGGGGAGAGCAGAGAAGAAGGTCCCTGTGGAGGAGCGGAGGTTGCATGATGGGGAGATATCTTGAGATTAGAGCAGAGATGTATGGAGGGGAGAGGTTATGGAGAACCTTGTAGGTCAAGGTTGACTAACTTGAACTGGAATCCTGGGCAATGGGGAAGCTAGTGAAGGGATTGGCAGAGGGGATGGCAGAAGGAGTATCGAAGAGAGAGGTGAAATCAGACGGGCAGCAGAGTTAAGGAGGATTGGAGGGGAGCGAGGGTGCTAGCTGGGAGGCCGCGGAAATGTTGTTGCAATAGTCCTAGGCGTGATATGACGCAGGGCATGGACGAGCATTTTTGTGCTTTCGAAGTTAAGGAATGAACGGATACGGAGTAAATTTTTCAGTGGAGGCGGCAGTGGAGGTGAGGGGTTTGGATGTGCGGTTTGAAGACAGATTGAGTCAAGGTTTATCCCAAGGCAGCGGACTTGGTAGAAGCTGTGAGAGAGTGTAGCCATTTGTACTGTGACAGATAGATCAGGGGGAGGGATGGAGATGGGACGGTGGAAAGATGATGAGTTTCAGTTTTCTTTTCTCTAACACTCCCTTTAAATAAGAAAGTGTTATTATGGGACATCAAACCTGCAATTAATGACTCTTAGTCCAGCGCCCTCCAGACTCACATATTGAATGTTGAGGCAGCAAAAAATTTATATTTTCAGTCTGAGTACTGAAAATCCTTCGTCCATTGCAGCAGTGAGGATAAGTATGTTGGGAGCGGCTGCAGGATTCATATAGAGTTAGAAGAGATTGTGCCTAGTTAGTGCAACCTATAAAGGTGAGCATAGTA
>JAODAL010052222.1:0-26131 GCA_025379985.1 Phyllomedusa bahiana
TTCGGGGGGTCTTCCCCAGGTTTGGGGCTCATGCTGGGGCCCCAGGACAGGATAGTCATGCCCAAAGGTTAAAAACTAAAATGGGGGGTTTGAAAGACCCCCTTTTTCCGGGCCCATTTTTTAAAAAATCGGGGGTTATGCAGGTTTGGGGTCATGCTGTGGCCCGGGACGGGTATAGTCAATGTCCGGGTGAAAACAAAAATGGTGGGTTGAAAGACTCCTTTTTCCGGAAATTTTTTAAAATGGGGGGGTCAGGGCAGGTAGGGGCCTTTGCTGGGGCCCCAAAGGACGGTATAGTAAATGCCCAAAGTGAAAATTTAAAAAATGGGGGTTTTAAAAGGGACCCCTTTTTTCCGGTTTTTTAAAATGTGGGGGGGTTAAATTGCGGGTTTGGGGTTTTCATCCCGTGGCCAGGGCAGGTGTTTTAGTCAATGTCCAGTTAAACAAAAAAATGGTGGTTGAAAGACCCTTTTTTTCCGGCATTTTTTTAAAATGGGGGGGGCATGCAGGTTTGGGGCCTTTTGTGGGCCAGGACTTTTTAGTCAATTTTCCAATAAAAACAAAAATGGGGGTTTTGGAAAGACCCCCATTTTCTGACATTTTAAAATTTGGGGGGGCATGCAGGTTTGGGGCTCATGCTGCTTCCCGGGGACAGGGAAAATTCAATTTTCCAGTTCAAGTAAGTTTGGGGTTTCAAAATTCTTTACGGGGCCTTTGGGCACTTTTTAATTTGGGGTGATGCGGGGTTTTGGGGGTCTTGCTGGGGGTACAAGACGGGGATAGTGAATGGGGTTTGTTTTTTTTTCTGGGGGCTTTTTATAACCAAAGTGGGTTGCCTAAAAATTTTGCAGGGATCCATCCCAAAATTCGGCTTTTGGCTTTGGGTTTTTTTGGGGGTTTAAAGTTTTTTTTTCTGCTCCAAAATGGAAAAAAAGAATACGGGGCGTAGCTGGCCCGCGGTCCCGGAAATGCAGGTGGTAAAACCGGGGAAGGAAAAGGGGGTTGGTGGGTTCTGGGGTGCTGGTGGTACTGGGCGAGGGTGGAGGCTGAAGCGGAGGCTGATCCCAAATTCAGGGAATCTGAGAGGAAATGGGCAGCGAGGAAAGCTTGGGGGGTGGGGGAAAGGAGGAGGAGGCGGGGGACAGGGGTTTGCGGAAGTGGTTGGTCCCCCGGATGGGTTTGGGCCCTTTTTTTGGGCCAAGTGTTGCCCCCTTTTTCAACTAAATGTATTCGATGATGGGGACTAGACATGTTGGATTTTAAAAAACCCCTAAGTTTCTTGCCTTACTTATGCTTTTAAACGGCAAAGGGGCATTGACATCCGGGGGTGAATCAGGGGCCCTTGCTCAAAAAAGGCCCAGGTTTGAGGGTCCGGGCCTTTTTGAGGGCCCCGAAAAGCGAGGACGGGGGTTTCCGTGACCTTGGGGGCCCGGGATCAAAATCAGCGGACTTCTGCGGCCGCTCTTCCTTTTTGAGGGGGGGAACCCGTATGACATTACCCCTTCGCCCTTCCTTTGGGTCCAGGATGAACCGTTTGGGCAAGCAAATTTGCTAAAAAAGACCACTTTGGGGATCCGCAATGTCGTCATCTCATTTAAAACACAGGTGACTTCGTCGTGAATTCTGCATCCGGGGAGTTTGGGGGGGCTACAAGCAAAAAGGGACTGCAAGGCATTGCCAAACCCCCCGGGATTTTTGCCAAATTGCCCGGGCTTTTTCCCTCCCCCTCGGGAGGGCCCTCAGTAACGGGGCCCGTCAGAGAGAGAAAATCATCCTCTTTGGCCTCTTGATTTTTTTAACATGCTTTTGGACCCCAACCCCCTTTTGTCGAAAGAGGTTTTCAGAAAAGGGTTTTGTCCACAGTGGGGGGTTTACAAGAGTTGCTTTTGGGCTCCCTTGGTTTCATTTTTGGACGGATGCGGGATGATGCTGATGACGACATTTGGGGCCCAATGACGGGAAAAGGAAAGGAGGAGGTAAAAAGGGCTGGATGAAAGTTTTTCCCTTTAAAACCATGAAGAACAGTTTGGGCGACGTTGTTCGTTATTTGAGTTTTAACGGGGCCCCTTGCCCCAGCGTTTTGACAGGCCTGACGGGCCCTTTGGAAAACCGACAACCCGGGCTGGCTTCGTGTTGTCGCCGCACTGGAAGGGCACCTTCTCTCGTACCTTTCCCCTCCATGTCCTACCCCCCCTTTTGCTCGCTTACCCCCTGCATTTTGCTCCTGTTCAGAAAGATAAAATTTTTAAAGGGGTTTATGGAAGATTTCTTGGAAAGTCCCCTTTTTTAAAAAAGACGGCAAATCCCCACTATTCTCAAACCCCAAAAAAATAAAAACAAAATTGCGGTTTTAAAAATTTAACTGCAAGGCTCAAACCCAAAAAAAAATTTTGGACTGGGCCAAAAACTGCAAAAAAACGTATCTGAAAGTTACGGATAATAAAAGGTATTTTTTGGACCTATAACCTGTGGTGATACAAAAAATTGCGGGATTAAAAATTTAAACGGGCAAGGTGGCTTATCAAAACAAATCGGGGGAATGGGAAAAAGTGCAAAAAAAACGGTATCTAAAATGTATCGGAAAATTTAAAAGGTTTTTTTTGGCACCTATTAACCTGGGGGGGCCCTACAAAATTGGGGCTGGATTCAAATTTAACTGAAGGTGGCTCTATCAAAAAATTTGGGGAAACGGGGGAAAAAGTGAAAAAAAAAATGTATCTGAAATGTATAGGGGAAAATTTAAAAGGTTTTTTTGCCCCCATAAATTCCCTGTGGTGCTACCAATTTCTGGATTCTTTTTTTAATTGAAAGGGGAAACCCTTTTCAAAAAATTCTGGAGGGGCAAAAGTGAAAAAAAAACATGTATCTGAAATGTATAGGGATAAAAAAAGGTATTTTTGGAAACCTATCAATTCACCTGTGGGGGACAAAACCAATTGTGGGGATTAAATTTTTAAAAACTGTTTAGGTACCTTATAAACCCAAAATTCGGGGACGGGGAAAAAGGCAAAAAACACATTCTGAAATTTTATACAGTTTAAAAAAAAGGTTTTTTTTGGGAAATTATAAATTTCCCCTTTGGGGTGACTACCCCAATTGCTGGATTCAAATTTAACTGCAAGGTGGCTCTATAAACCCAAATCGGGGACTGGGCAAAAGTGCAAAAAAACATGTATCTTAAAATTTGTATACGGATAAAAAAAGGGGTTTTTTTTGGCCCTTTAAATTTTCCCCTGTGTTGACTACACAATTGCGGGAATTAAATTTTTAACCCCCCCCGAAAAGAAACCCTCATAAACCCAAAATCTGGAGGGGAAAAATGAAAACAAAACTATCTGAAATTTTAGGATAATAAAAATTATTTTTGGCCCTTTCAACTTTTGGTGATTTAAAAAAATTGCGGGATTAAAATTTTTAAATGCAAGGTACCTCTATCAACAAAGTTTAAACTGGGCAAAATTAAAAAAAAAATTCCCTTTTTCTGAAATGTATATAAATAATCAAAGTGGGGGTTTGGGACCCAAACAAAAGGGGGGGGGCCGGCCGTTTTTAGAAAAAATCGGGATCCAATATAAGTTCAGGCTGCCCAATATCCAAGTAATATTTCAACCAAATAAAAAATGGGTTAAAAAATAAAGCTATTGCAATTTCAATGTCTGCAATACAATAAACCGTATTCTTTAAAGCGCTTTTCTGTGTTCGCCCACGGCCCCCCCCCCCCCCCCCGTGACCCTTTTCAGCGGTAGATGCCCTTTTTTAAAAATTTTTGGGCCCAACTACCTAAAAACTGCAAAAACTCTGATTTAAATGATTCTAAGGGAATTTTACAGCTAAAAGGAGAGCTGTTTCTTGTGAAACAAATAGAATAATTTCGGGCCCCCCCCCCCGAAAAAACTGTTTGCCACTCAAAAGGCCCCGACCCCCACCCGTACCTAAAAAAATTTTACTTTTTTAAAAAATTTCTGAAAACACACTGATCATTTAAAAAGGAAAAGGGTGTTCTATGGGAAAACGGGGGGTCATGTGATTTTTTCCAGCCAATCGGGAACCCCTACACTTCCCCGTATGATGTCGCACACACATCTCACCCTTTTCTATTCGGGAAGTGATTTGTTGGCCGCCCAAAAAAGACAGGGAAACGCCCCAAAATGGCGCGATATTAAAAGATTATGCCCCAAGATTTTAACCCCCAAATTATCCCCGTGATTTTAAAAAAAGCCCCTTTTTAAAGTAAATTTTGTGCCCATTTCCAAATTTTTTCGGGTAATAATCGCTCAACACTTTAAATAGAAAACCCCACACTTTGGGTTTCCCTTTCCCTTTAAAGCTGTCCCCGGTTTTGGCGGAAGGGACCCTTCTACTGGTAAACGGGATGTCAACCCCTTTCTGTGGTGACCCAAAATAAACGGCCCCTATCTCCCCCAAAACAATGGGGGAACCCCGGGACATGTTATTATTCTTTCTTTGTCTGGGGTAAGCCAGAAAAATTTGTTTGGGAAAGTACCAGTGGTGTGTATTATATTTTTTATTATATATATATATATATAATATTTTTAAATATATATATTATATATTTTTTATTATATCCCTTTTATATATATTTATATTTTTATATATTATATAATTTTAAAATTTATAAAAATTTTTTAATATATATATAATTTCATATATATATTTTTTAAAAAATATATTTTTTATTTCTATATTTTATATATATTTTAAAATATTTTATATATTTTTATATATATATATTTACCTCCCCAATTTAAAACTTTGGGTTTTTTCCGTTTTGTGGGGGTTAAAAAATTTGGCAAAATTACACTTTTTGGCTTTGAGAAGTTTTAGGGAAAAGAGAGAAAATCTATTTCCTGGGGTATTATTGTATGACACTAGCCCCCATGGTATATTTGAAAGGGGATTTTTCCCCCCCCTAAAAAATGGTTTAAAAAAGATTTTTTCTCCACTCAGTAAACCTTTTACCAAAACCCAAAGGGAAATTTTAAAAAATTTTTTCTTTGTATAGGAAAATTTTGGGGCCGGGGTTTTGTTTTACATTTTCTAACCCCCAAAAAAATGCCAAAAAATTAACTTTTGGGGGATAACAATTTATTTAGCAAATCCAAGCACTCTGTTTTAATATATATTTCCCTTATATGAGAAAAAAGGGTTTTTATTTAGGCCTGCAAAAATTTTGCCCCCAAAAAACAGCTTCTGGGTGTGAGAAAGATGCAGCCAGCAGTACCAAACTCCCTAACTATTGCTGTTTATGGAGAGGAAAATGCTATCTAAGTCTTGATTCCCTAAGCTTGCTGCACACCCCCCTAACTAATTACCTAACTAATCTGAATAGCAGCTTTTCCTGTATAAAATTAGCTAATAAACAAATCTTGTGCCTGCATGCAAGCAAGCATACAGAGAGTAGTCTGTACAGAACAGATAGTGAGCTTAAAATGTCATTCAGAACGCAATACAGTTAAATACATATAACATAGTCATGTGATTTTAGCAGAGCCCTATACCTCAGTGATGACGTTTTGACACTTCTCTGTGCTCTGCACTGATTGGATGGCCGTCAAAAGTGCAGAAAAGTGCTGAAAACTATTAAAATGACGTGTCAAATGCCATGGCAAACTCGAACATTAAATGTTCAAGTTCGAGAAAATCGAGATGTTCAACTCGAACTTAACTTCTCTCGAACGGTTCGATCAACACTAGTCTAAAATGACAGGCTATGTGGGGGTGTTCTCTGTAATCAGTGCTAAGTGCCTAACTAAGGGATCCTAGGAATTGGTATAGCAGCAACAGGGTCATGAGCACTCAAGACTGGAAAATCTTGGGTCCTGGTACTTAGTTGTTTATTACTTAGACATTGTTGTAAATCTAGTACATCATTTCATCGTTATAATCTCCAATTACTGTTACCTCTATCAACAGGATAATGCGTCCTGTAAAAGTGTAATAATTGTTCAGGAAGGGTTTGAGGAACATGGCAAAGAGGTTTTGAGGTGTTGACATGACCTCTAAAATCCCCTAATCTTAATCTGATAAAACATTTGTGGGACATACATAGATGCCCCATCTCTCAATTTACAGGACTTAACGCATCCTGGATAAAAAGACAAAAACATTCAGTTGGTCTGCTACTGACTGATATTCCTAAACATTTTTACAGAGCCTGGGAGGGGAGAGGCTGGTGTAATTAACAGCTGGACTTTCAAGAGAGGAGGCAGAGACAGTTTATTACCATCTAGGGCCGTTCCTAAGGGAGGGCGAGGTAGGCAATTGCCCAGACACCACTCACCAGGGAGGGTGCTGCAGCCAGCACCCGTCTGGACAGCCCACCTGGTGATTACAATATCACTCTGCGTAGATGTTTTAAAAATGACTGTGCAGAATTAGCAGCTGCACATTAACTGTGCAACTGCTCATACAGGGAGAAAGCAGGATGGTTCGTTACCATTCTTGCCTTCTCAATTGTATATACAGCGCTCAGTGACTAGGAACCTATACTTCTACTTATTGGGGAGGCCTATATAACTACCTATCTACTTAATAGGGGACCTAGATACCTACCTATTGGGAGACTTATAAGTCTACCTACCTAATTGAGGACTGCATACCTAAAAGGTTTTCCTATCTGCCTACCTAGTTTGGGAGTGTACCTACTTTATGGGGGATTTAACTACCTCTTATATTGGTATACAAAACAAGACTAAAACTTGGTGCACAAATGGGAGTCCCATAGCCGTTTAGGGAACTTTTACTGTCAGAGGCACAAAGGAGCATTATTGCCATTTGGATCACTATAGAGGGGGAGTTTGTATAGAGAATTGGTATGGGAATTGGTAGGGAAGTGCTGAAGAATTATACAGTTTAACTACCAAAAAAAGAAAATCCTCTATAAAACTTAGCCTTTAATAATCACGATTAGTAAAAAAAATATAGACAATATAGACAATGTAAACACTAAATGTACCTATCTTCAGAAAAACCTACTCAGAAAATGGGTGACCCTACACCTTAAAATTCTACAATTTAGAGTCATGGCTGGGAAAAGTCATTATGGCAGTCTGGGGCAGATAGAGAAGAAAAAGGGAAAGAGGACAACTCATCAAAGAAGAGAACAACTCTGCAGAGACGTCTCCTGTGAGTCCCTGGATGTAACTTTACTGTAATCACATATATGTGAACCTGCATATAACTGGTATCTACCACTGTATGGTCACTCTATGTAGGTAAGATTGGTTGTAGTATAATGGCTTACATTCAGTAATGGTATGTTGTATTATTCAGTCACTATGTGGTGGTGATATGTGGTCATCATGTAGTGGTTTAATTCAGTCAATATGTGGTGATGATATGTGATCGTGATGTGGTGGTATTTTTTCAGTCACTATGTAGTGGTGATATGTGGTCTTGATGTGGGGATATTATTCAGTCCCTATGTGGTGGTGATATGTGGTCATGGTGTTGTGGTATTATTCAGTCACTATGTGGTTGTGATATGTGGTTATGGTGTGACAGTATTAATTAGTTATTATAAGGTGGTGATATGTGGTAGTATTATTTGGTCACTATCTGGTGGTAATATGTGGTCATGGTGTTGCAGTATTATTTGATGACTATGTGCTGGTGATATGTGGTCTTACTAAGACATTGGTAATATTAGCCTTGGGATTCTGGTTTTGTGAGCAGTGTTTGTTAACTGTATGACATTGAGTTAAAACTTTTTGTATATTCTGGCTGTGGTTGATAGTGATGCACTGTGTCGCATCGTGGTGCAACATGATAAGGAGGGGGGGAGAAATTTCTTCACCCTGCCCTGAGTGCAATTTAGCCTAGGAATGGCCTTGTTGCCATCTCTGTCTTCCCAATCACTGTATACACAGCCCACTGTACACAGTTCAATATTCAGTATACAGCATGATCACTGAGATTGGTGAAACCCAGATGATCCTGCAATTACCCACACTTAGATTAGTACTTAAACCAGTGTTGGGAGTTGTATTTATCCTGTAACTGAGGCCAGGGCCGTTCCTAGGGGCGGACAGGGTGGGCGACCGCCCGGGGCGCCGAGGCTCCGCTCACCCGAGGGGGGCGCCGCGGCCGGCCAGCCGCCCTGCCCGCCCGGAAGAGCGCCCATGACTCTGCGCGCAGAGCAGGCTGCAGCTGCCAGTACAGGGGAGGAGGCGGGATGGATCGTTCCCATTCTGACTCCTCCCCTGTATCAGCATCGCAGGAAGTGCACGGCTTTCACCACGCCCCCTGTGATGCTGCGTCCCCTCGGCGGCAGAGGCAGCTCTGCCGCCGAGGAGATCCCTGGGAGCTGCGCGCAGCATAAGCAGCATGGTGACATCACGCTGCTTACACCGCTCAGCAGCTCCCGGAGCTGGACGCGCGGACCGAGGTCTGGTGAGTACGTTTTTGTTATTTTATAGTTACAGGGGGGGCATCACTGGCTACAATGGGGGTCATCACTGGCTACAATGGGGGTCATCACTGGCTACAATGGGGACATCACTGGCTACAATGGGGGTCATCACTGGCTACAGGGGGCATCACTGGCTACAATGGGGGTCATCACTGGCTACAGGGGGCATCACTGGCTACAGGGGGAGCATCACTGACTACAATGGGGGTCATCACTGGCTACAGGGGGGCATCACTGGCTACAGGGGGCATCTACTGGCTACAATGGGGGTCATCACTGGCTACAGGGGGCACTCCCACATATTTGCATAGTCACAGCAGCTGTGACATGTAGCTGTATTTGTTTCTGTATTGTATCACCATTTATTTTCAGAGGTTATCCCATCTGTTTCACAGAGGCTGCTCTTCATGGCCAACTTCAGGCTTCTACTTCCTGTTGAGACTGCGGGCATTTCTACAGCAGTAATTGGCATATCAGCTCTGCTATTTATAGATGAGACTGATAGAGGGAAGTTGCTAATAAAAGGGTTTAAAAGTAGAGCAAAATGCTACAGGGTTGAAGTTTGTCAGTAAGAAACAGAAACAAGCTCCTGTGCTGTTGATAAGACACAGCAGGGAGTAACCTCATTAACCAGACTGCTGCTAGAGCACAGAGAGGTGGTCAGTTACCTAATGAAGCTTCTGTAATCAAGCAGGAAATAAGAACTATTCTAACTCTGAAATGAACAAACTCAGAACAGCAATGTATTTAGTGATCATTTTCATTTACCTTTGCCTACGTGTTTATCCAGTGCTAACCGCCCATTTACTGTATAAGCCCAGGTGATCAACATCTAACTCTGCTCGGATGTCTGGAGCGTCCAGACAGAGTGCTTAGCTACACTTTAGTTGTGCTGCTGCATGAGTGGAGAGCAGACTGTCAGTATGAGCCAGTTCTCCATTGAGAAGGCAGAGTTGGTATATTATCATCCCTACCTTCTTGATAATTGAATGTACAGTGCTCAATGAATTTATGTCTCCCGGCGCCAACAGTGACGTAACTGACGGGGCTTGGTAACCTTATGAGCTGATATATCAGCCCCAGTTAGTGGGGAAATCAGCACAAGAAGAGTTATATTAAAATGTCCTCCTTTTTATGACCTTATGAGGGGCACAATATATAAAATAAAATATTGTTAAAAATATACCAACATTTTTTTTTATACAAAAACAGCATTAGCACACACCTCGCATTTTTATCGCCATCCTTGAAGACCCTGAAACTTTATAGCATCTATTTATAAATATCTATGATGGAAAGGTGACACAGTTACAAAAATATGTTAGCGCCACTTTTGTTGTTAAAAAAGGTAAATATTTTAAAAATAGGCTCCTTTTTATGATTTCTATCACAGTAAAAAAAATCTAAGGTTAAAATTACAGAAAAATAAAGCCCAACGTCCAACATATCACAAAAAAAGTCAAAAAAATTTGTTTAAAACTGTGTGTACTAAGGAAAATGTGCCTGGTTAGAAGATGTCAATGAGGAACTAGTTAAAGCTAATTTATTATTATTAATAATTATTTAAAAGCGCCACTGATTCCAGATCGCTGAACATTCGGGGGGGAGGGGCGAAGGGTTACACACAACTATGTCAAACAATGTGATGGGAATATCGCTTCAATAATGCTTTGGCGTCAAGATGTTTCAGAACACCACTGCTTAAACATTGATAATCTATAGGAACCCTAGCTATATCAGTTGACAACACCCATCCAGCTTGTTGTCAGTTTCCAAGTAGCAATTGGGGCAAGATATTACATCATGTGGCCATACAACAATAGGTCATGTTTTCATTTAACTACTAATACTATTTTAATTTAATTTTTTTTAAGAAAGCATTAAGCATAACTAAAGTAAAATGAGAAAAAAAGAACATAAGGCATGGCAAATTTCTAATGAATAACTACATGCTTTCAAGAGGGAGTGTTACATGTATTTTAGTACTGTACATGGTTTCCATTTGAAGAGGTGATTAGGTGTGCAAAAGAAAAGGTGAAAGGTTACAAACTAGTAAGTTGATAGCCTGCATTCACTTAAATGATTTTTTCCTGACAATTCTTAGTCTTGTAAGGCTTTCTTTTTTATTTAATCAGGATGTCTCAGCAAGACATAATTGGGCAAATAAGGGAGATTTTTGAAAAAAGGAAAAGATAGCAGGAAGTTAAAATCACTGGGGTAATTTGAGTCCAGACATATAACTATTATATCTGCGTAATGCCTCTGTGAGAAGAATGAACATTTGTGCATCTTATATTTTATCTGTTACCAAGGTGTTGCCAGCAGCTTCAGGGCCTAATGCATCTAAACATATAAGAAGTCATAAAGAAATGGTATTTTTGAATGATGATTTTACATATAAATTATATCCATTTGTTTTTAGCAAAGGTAAAAATAAATAGAACTGAAGTAATGCAAAGTAGAGCATTCATTAGTTTTATCTCATACTTGCAGATTAATGCAATTGAGAAAGCAAACATCTCTATTCTCTGTGGTGCTTTACTTCACAAGCAGGAAAAACACAGTATAAACTTTTATAGGATGTAACAATAATGATTCTCGCTTAATTGTATGGCGGGCTAATCAGAAGATTACCTCTAATTGTTTTATGACCAACCTGAGCAACATAAAAGCTGTGTGTATTCTGGAAATATAGATCATTATTAACTGCTTATATGAGGCATTGCAAGTCTTGTTATAAACACTATAGAGTTACATAAGTTTAAAAACGACATATCCAACAACTAAGACATTGCCTATATAAGTTTTATATAGAATCATTATGTATTTACCTCAATTTAATTTGACATCAGATAAGCATCTAGCCTTTTTTGCATGCCCTCATAGTACCTGTCAATATTAAGTTTTATAGTTTGACTGTTTTAACTGTAAAGAATAATTTCTTATGTTGATGTCTAAGTCATATCTTCCATCTGTGAAGAATCCCCTATAGGCCTCTGTATGAATTTATAAGTCATGTGGAGGTTCTTTGTATTGACCATAAAGACACTGATCAGCCATAAAATACCTGCTCAATGTTTTGTGGACCCCACATGACAACAACACAACCATGACTTGTCAAGGGATCAGCTGCACACAGCCTCTGAAGGTGTCCTGTGGTGTCTGACCCCAAGATCAGCACAAGATCCTTTAAGTCCTGTAAATTGCAAGGTGCCTCTATGTATCATATTTTATCTAGCACATCTCACAGATGCCTTATCTGCTTGAGATCTGGGGAATTTGTAGGCCAAGTCACATTGTGAACTCTTTGTCAAGTTCTTCAAACCATTTCTAAACAATTCTTGCATTGTGAAAAGGTTTATCATTCTGCTAAAAAAAAGTTAATTGCCATTGGTGAACGCCATTACCAAGAAGGGGTGTACATGTAACAATGATTAAGGAAGTATTACTTAAAATGGACCCACATAGATGCCAAGACCCAAAGTTCTCCAGCAGAACATTTTCCAGAAAACTACACCGTCTCCGTCAGCTTGCCTATTTATTAAAGTGTTAACTTTCATTAATTTTATCATGGTTTATGTCCATTGCAGTTAATTTTTGCAATAGACACGGATCAGCATAAGCACTCTGAGCAGTTGGTGACTACACAGAAAACCATGATATACTAATTATGACACCATTCTATGGTGGTTAACATGAGTTACCTCTCAGTAGACTGCTTTTGGTAGATACTAACCAGTGCATATTTTGAATACCCCACAGGACTTGCTGTTTTAGAGATCTCAGTCATCAAAACTCACTTTTTGGCTCTTGTCAAAGTCACTATGATCCTTACACTTGACTATTTTTTCTTCGTCAAACAAATTAACTAACTAAAAAACTAATAAAGAACTAATAAATGTTATTAGCTTAACCATTATCAGTGGTTTTCATATTATGATTGATCAGTGTGTGTTTATACACATGAAGATGGCCATTTCTAAAGTATCTAAGTTTTCCGATCTTTCATTGTAAGAGAAACCTGCCATTCTATTTAGTAAACTAGTCACTGTTTGGATCCTCTCCATTCTGCTATATCCTTTTTGCAACATGGAACTCAAAATTGAATTCCATATTGTAGGATTGCTCTCACCAGCAATTTATAGAGAATTAATATTACTTTTGAATTTCAGGTTTGTATAGTTTTCTTTTATGCACCCTCTAAAAACTTGTTTGTGTAGCTGCTGCTTGGCATACAATAGTAATGCTTAGTTTACAAATAACCAGTAAACCCAATACCTTCTTTTTCCTGGTATACCTAGTTGTATTCTATTTAAGTATATGCAGTATTATTATTCATAGGGACTTGATGCATTACTTTATATTTCTCACATTAAACATCTGACAGCATTCACTTCAGGAAATGGCACGTAACCACTGCAGCCAATCAGTGGCTACAACGGTGACACTCTGACCAAAGTAAATAGAAGACCCAGTCAGAGCACTGACAGCTGAAATGGAGGAGAGTAGAGAGGTTAGTATTATTATAATTTATTTGTACCAACCACGCCACAAATTTTCTTTAAAGAGTTTTCCAGCTCACTTTTTTAAACTTTGCCACATCTATGGTCTATAAATCTGCCTTGGAGGAGTTGAGACATGTTATGGAGGGAGCTCACTGCCCAACTAGAACCTGCATTAATCAAAAAATTTGGTTTACTTGCAGTCACCACACTGGTTAAATTCCCTTCTAAACACACTGTTTTTTTTTCCTGTTTAATCTCCCACTACTGAAGACAAGGAAGTTATAGCACCCACTTTGTCCTAGATATCAGACTGAATGCATTGTTAATTACATAATTGGGTTAGAATTTTACTATGTCTCCTCTGTTCCAGCACTGGGTCTCCCGGGTCTCCTGTTTACCTTGTTCTTTTTCTGAATGGGGACGTCACCATTGCAACTGTTGATTGGCTGATTAGAACAGCTTTACACTGTGATGCAAGTAAAGGCACATGACCGCAGCAGCCATTTTCCCAATTCAGAGGAAGAACAAGGTAAACGGCAGACCAGAAAAACTCCGCACTGCTAGGGAGGCATGGAGGAAGATAAATATCGGCTTTTTTAATAAGGCACCAAGAGCTTATTTTTAACTTTATAAGGATCCGACCAACCCCATTTGTGCTAACTTTTTATCATAATGAATTGATAATATCCCAGAGGGTCATTCTACACCTTTGGAAGTATCTTCAGCTCATTTCATCTTCTTAAATGTTTTTCGCATTTTGTAGAGAACCAAGAATTCACTAAATAAGCCATATCTCATTTTTATAAAAAGACAAACCAGAAATGTAGACTGCCTTCCCAGTTTTAGCCTAGAAATAAGGTTGAGCTGTCCTCTAAATACATCCATCTCAGAAACCTTTGTTCATGTATGTTATTAACTATACCTCCCAACATTCTTGCATATACCCAACATCCCTCTGCCCAAACCTCTCAAACTTTGTTTTCCAGGATATGTGCAATTTTGTTACCAGCTTTCTGTGATCTTGATGCTGAGCATAAAATACAGAGATTTTAAATGTCATGTCAAGAAATGAGAATAGGTCTTGTGAGCCAGAGGAGAATGTCAACACCTCTACCTTCATCCACAAATTCTACCTTCTTTACAGGTCTAAAAGGAAGGGGTGTCTATTTGGCATACAATGTTCCCATTCCAGCAGCTGCGGTACTCCATCCATCTCTGTGCACAGCACTCCTACTTCAAATCAGCTGCCTCATTGTGTTGCCTTCCTCCTCTGTTAGCCACACTTGTGTTCAGCTTATGACTAGTGATGAGCGACTGTGTCAACTATCGTTATTGGATCGATTGTCGATATCGTCAATTATCATGCCGATAGCCGATAGTCGATAACAGATTATTGCCGATGACCATTAAAGACTATGGGAGAGGGACAACAGCTTAATTCTTACACCCAAATAGGGGTAGATAAGCTGGAATTAACATCCACAACAGTAAAATGGATACATGCTACATCTTAGGCAAGGCAATTAGGCAACAAGAGTCACAGAAAAAAACTGACATACTAGTCACTATCCCTGTCTTGTACCACAGCATGACCCACAAATTAAAAAGTGCCAGAAGGCAGTATTATTTGAACCACCATTTTAGTTGAACAGGACATTGACTATGCCTGTCCTGGACTGCAGCATGACCCTTAAATCTGCATGACCCACAGATTAAAATGTGCCTGAAAAAGGAGTCTTTGAACCACCATTTTAGTTGAACTGGACATTGACTATCCCTGTCCTGGACCGCAGCATGACCCTTAAATCTACATGACCCACAGATTAAAAAGTGCCGGAAAAAGGAGTCTTTGAAGCAGTATTTTAGTGAAATGGACATTGACTATCCATATCCTGTAACGCAGCATGACCCAAAAACCCGCACAGGTGCCCTTATGGACCATCAGCAGAAATTTTCGCAATAAGAAATAAACTATATTAAAAACAACAAGTTTTCCAATACTGCTGCGGCTAGAGATATTTGCTATTCTACTAATAACATTGTTCCACCGTGACAATAGAATGTGAAGCAAACGAAACAAATGTCCCCAGTAGGTCAACAAGGCCTGTCTGAAAATCCTGCATTCTACTGTCAAGTGGGTTAAAGGAAATTACTGATCAAGGCAGGTGAGGCTGTAAATGTGGATCATGCAGGTTCAGCTAGCAGGGCCGGAGTGGCCGTGACTGGGAGGACGAGGAGGTAAGACTGCTGGATGCAGGTTGCATTAACCACTGAAGAACAGATTGGCGACGCTGTTCGTTACTGAGATTCACAGGGCACCAACCCATCAATGACAGGCCTGACGGTCCTCCAACCGACGATTTGCTGGCTTGCGTGTTGTCTCCAGCACTGGAAGGAGCACCTTCTCTCGTACCTCTACCTCCATGTCCTAAACCCCTCTTCGCTCGCTTACCACCTGCAGTTCGCTCCATGTTCAGAAAGATAAAAATTTAAAAGGTATGGAAGAGTTTTGGACAGTCCCTTATTGAAAGACGGCAAATCACAGCTATTCTTAAATCCCTCTTATTTCCAACAGCCAACTAGGATTAGAAACAGAATTGTTTCTATCAAATATCTGTGAAATGCAGTCTGGTGGAAGAACCGTAACACAAAATAAACAGTGTTCTTCCTTCAGTCCCTGAGATTGACAACTGCCCAGTAGGACTAGCAATTGATTGTTTTCAGCAAACTATCGTACAAATGCATGATTAGCGCCAAACTGAGACGCACAGAGTGAAATAGAAGTATTAAAAAGTTATATGGATTAATATGGCGGCCTTCACACCACTGACTACAGGCATAATTTACTATCAAATATGTATAACACAATATGCGAACATCTGAGCTCTTTGCGCCAAACAGACGCATGAACTTCAATAAAACTATTTAAAAGTTATAGGGATAAGTTATGCCGGTTATTGGGAACACTGACACGCAGTGATTGCAATAGAACTGAAAACACAGGGACAATTTCAACTCCTATCAGAGGTCTGCTGGCCAAAAAAGTGGTAAAAAACAATTATTTCTCAATTGAAGATCACAGAACACACTGAGCTGCAAAATATCTTGCTTTCAAATGCCTCTCCTCCTGCCACCCTCCCTCCCCACTGCAGTGATTGCAATAGAACTGAAAACACAGGAACAATTTCAACTCCTATCAGAGGTCTGCTGGCCAAAAAAGTGGTAAAAACAATTGTTTTTCAATTGAAGATCACAGAACACAATGAGCTGCAAAATATCTTCCTTTCAAATGCCTCTCCTTCTGCCGCCCCGCCCCCTGCAGCCGCCCCCCCCCCCCACAGCTGCACACACCAGTAGATATCCTTAAAACTTTCTCTTAACTAAATAAGAAGTGAAATTCTCTAATCTAACTCTATTCTAAGCTGTAGGTAAACGGATGTTTTTTTGTATTAGAAGAGACTATCAGAGCTGTTAGAACAGCTATTGGTTTAGACACGTCCTGCTGTGAAGTGTGATAGACGGAGTATGAGCTCAAACAGGAAATGCAGT
Source organism: Phyllomedusa bahiana (assembly GCA_025379985.1). Lineage (NCBI taxonomy): Eukaryota > Metazoa > Chordata > Amphibia > Anura > Hylidae > Phyllomedusa > Phyllomedusa bahiana. The sequence continues at coordinate 16,486 of JAODAL010052222.1, forward strand.
TGCATAGATAAAACGAGGTCACGTGATTTTTACAGCCAATGAGATCCATATACCGCAAAGTCGTGATGTTGTACATCCTCCTAACCCCCCTCTATTCTCGGAGCTGATTGGCTGGTCGCCAAAATGACAGGAGACGCTGAAAACGGCGCGATAGTAATAGATTATCTGTAAGATTGTCACCTAAACTATCGCGTGATCGGAAATTTCCGATAAGTCTAAAAACCGTGCCGATTTCAACTTTTGGTGATAATATCGCTCATCCCTACTTATGACCTTCATGGGCTAGGAATCCCAAATTGCCATTCATCACCTGCTGTTTTTGATTTTTAGGTGACTCCCAATCTGCTCTGAGTTGAAACAATAAGGTCATTCAGATGTGTCCATGTACACATCAGCTGCTGCTAATGGAGACTGCTCCAGGAGTAATGACATTAGGATTTCCTGTGAAAAAATCCACACCCCATTAATGAGACCAAGAGTGAAGAATTCCCAATCCCTTAGACTTTGCTCCATGCTCAACCCCAATGGTATACATCTCTGGTAAGCCTTGTGACAACAGAAATAGATATAAATGGATTCTGTTTTGTCTTTAGAGTATTGTACTTCTGCTAGATTGCAGGAGCAGAAATTTTAACTCTGTACCATACTTTACATGGGTTTAAAGCCCTGGCCACACATCGAATGCTTACAGCGGCTCATGTTCTCAACAGGTTAATTGGATCTTTACTGAACCTCTCAAGCAGTACCGTTTCTGAATGAATTATGAACCTTGACAAACTTTATCCCATCTCTAACACTCAGAAAGCGCTAGTTGCTAGACTGTTTTAGAAGAGACACTGGTACAGTATTAAATGTGATGCAGGAAATTTCAGTGGCAGGTAAATTAGACTTTAGTGCACATTTACCTTTTTGTTGCAGAAATTTTTGCTCCTTGCAGAAGTTGCCTTTGTAGAGAAAAAAAACTCTCCCTAAACAAGAGAGAGGAAGCGCCCATCTCTTTGACATACGTTTATTGCCTGCCACTGTCCCGGGTTGCAGGCACACCCGTGGTCCCCGCATGAGCGGCGCCGCCGCCCGCATGTCGGACGGTGGGCACGCTCACCCTGCCGGCCGGGTCCCCTCCTACTTACCCAGCCGCGCTCCTGCTGCAGCTCCTGTCTCCCGGCGCGCGCATCCCCACTCTCTAGGGCATGCGCGTGCCGGCTCTGTGAAATTTAAAGGGCCAGTGGGTAAGTGGGTATTGCTGGTCACTGCCTTTATTTAAGTCTGCCCCTTCCTGAGTCTTGTTGCCGGATCTTTAGTGCCATTTAGCCTATAGAGACAGCATTCAAAGCATTGTTCTGATTTACCGTGTACCGTACCATTTGATTCCGTTCCTCGACCACGCATCTTGCCGCCTGCCCTGATCTTCTGCTTGTCCACGGCCACGAACCATAGCCGCCTGTCCTGACCTTCTGCCTGTCCCCGACTACGAGCCTGCCTGACGATTCTGCACCGCGCTACACCTTGGCTGCCTCCGCAAGCAAGTCACGTCAGGGGTAGCGACCTGGTAGACTCCCGCCGCAGCAAGTATATCCCGCTTTGCGGCGGGCTCTGGTGAAAACCGGGACCTACTTAGATTCTGCTCCCTGGCGTGGCTTACACCATCGCTTGCGGCGGTCCAGAGGATCCACTATCACCGTCCGTGACAGTAAGATCTGGCCATGGATCCCGCCAAGGTGCCTCTGCCGCCTGACGCTGACCTTACCACCATTGTGACTCAGCAGTCGCAACAAATTGCTCAGCAAGCACAGCAACTCATCCATCTCTCCGCCATGATGCAACAATTCCTGGCCGCTCAGCAGCAGCAACCCGCTCCCGTGGCACCCGCTGCTCCTTCGGTTCCTGCTCCGACCGCTGGTCCTAGGCTCAGTCTGTCTATGCCGTCCAAATTTGATGGGGACTCAAAGGCCTGCAGGGGCTTTATCACCCAATGCTCCCTGTATATCGAATTAATGGGCAACTAATTTCCTACCGAACGGTCAAAGGTGGCGTTCGTGCTCAGCCTTCTCTCCGGGAAAGCCCTGGCCTGGGCTACCCCCCTCTGGGACAGGGACGACCCGATCACGGCCAATCTTGCTACAGTCCTCACCGAGTTCAGGAATGTTTTCGAGGAACCTGCCCAGGCTTCTTCTGCCGAGACCGCCTTGCTAAACCTACGCCAAGGGGACACATCTGTAGGTGACTATGCCGTACGTTTCTGCACTTTGGCTTCCGAGTTATCTTGGAATGAAGCGGCATTGACTGACACCTTCAAGAAAGGCCTCTCCAGCCGCATCAAGGATGCCCTCTGCCCGGGACCTCCCCTTTTCCTTGAGTGACCTTATCTCCCTAGCCACTCGAATTGACATACGTTTCTCGGAACGCCAGGAGGAACTCCGGCAAGAATGAGAGCAGGCTAGACCCCGCCGTCTCCCTCGTCTGGCTCCAGTATTTCAAAGGCCGCCACAGTCGACCTCTCCGCCAGCTGCCAAGGAGGCCATGGAAGTGGATAGAGCCCACCTGTCTGCGCCAGAGCTAACCAGAAGACGTGAGGAGAATCTTTGTCTGTACTGGGCACTCAGCCATTTTCCGCGATCCTCCCCCACTGCGCCCTCAGGGCCCGGGGAAACGGGCCACCGGGGACGTGGGGGGCGCCCCTAGGTGAAGCAAGCCCTCCCCTCCCCTGACCTGCCCGGATCTCGGCACTGGGTTTTTTGGGGCTCCCATTTCACTTTGTCTGCTTTCCTGGATTTGGGGTCAGCTGGAAATTTTTTGGACACTGCATGGTGCCCACATAATCCCCTGTGACCGCCTGGAAAGCCCCACCATCCCTTGTCATGGAGGTTTTCCGGGGGAACCCATTTGGTTCCGCACTGAGCCTCTGTTCCTCAAGTAGGGGGTTCTGCACAAGGAGAACTTGCTTTTACTATACCCCCCGTTCTTCCTGCCTTACCGGGGTTCTCCCTGGCTGCAGCGCCTTGCTCCCGTGCTCGACTGGCAGGGGGTGAAGTCTTATTGGGGTTGGAAAAGTGCATTTGCTTTTTTTGGGGGCACCTTCCCCGGGTGCTTACCGCTTCCCTGTTCGTCTAAACCCCTTGATGGGCCTTCCAGCAATTCAGGGCCTTTGCGGGCGTCTTCCCGAGAAGCAAGCTGAGACATTACCCCCCATCCCCCATTGACTGTCCATTGATCTTCTCCCCCGGAGTCTCCTCCGGGGGCGGGGTTTACCCCCTGTCGGTACCTGAGACCTTTGTGAGAATTTTTTATAACAGGTTGGAATCTATCTTTATCCACTCCTTATCCTTTAAATACCTCCCCGAATTATATTACAAATATTGCTGCCCAGCCAGAGTTTTGAAAACAAACCGACCCCTTTCCGTTTTGGGGCTTAATCTGAATTTAATCAAGAAAATTTACTTTCCCAAAAATTTTTAATCCAGGGCCCCTTTTTTTTTTTAAACATGTTTGGTTAATTTGGGTGGCGCTAAGAACAATTATAATTTGCATTACGTATGAACATTAGCTATATGATACATTCCGAAGCGCTCTTATCATCGGGGGGAAGGAGGAAGGCCTTGACTTTTTGCTTCTAACAGGCAATGCATCTTCTCAGGAAAGCGGGTGAAGATATCTGATATTTTCGATATGGATGTATGCAAAAAAGCTTTTAAACAAACTATCTGATGGTTTAATAAGAATAAATGATGAAACAACTTTGATTTTTTTTCCTTAAATTTACCAACTTGACAGTCCCCCCAAAAACATAAAAATCGTCAAAACGCCCCCCTAAGCGGAATGATGATTGAGCTTTTTCCCAAAATTTAAAAAGAATGGGGTAAAGGTCATCTCCTTTAACCCAGAGGGTGAAAAGGGTGTTGAACCCCTAAACCCACTGTCGGGCTGCCCCAAAGGGGGCGAAACCAAGCAACGCCGGCCTCCTCGCGAGACCTTTGGGGTAAGGGATGAGATTGACCACTCCGCCGGGTGCCACCCACGAGCCCTGGCGAGGCATCAATGGATTGTTTACAATCTCAAAACCCCTCAATGCTGGGAGTCATGATGGAGGTGGCGCAAAATTGTTCAGCTATCCCTTGAAAGGAACGGGGGTTAGTTATTAAAAACCTCTATTATCAAAATAGATGTAATTTCCCCCAGTTCATCCTTTTGTTGAGGGGTTATTGGGCGTAAGTGTTCAAACCCTTTTGCCCTGGCCCCCTAGCTTTAAATTCATCAGGCCCCCCCTTGGGTTGCCCTTTTGCTTTTTTTAATACACCAACTAAAAACCCATATAAAGGATAAAAAATTCATGAATTTTGTCGTAGTCACTTTCTTGCAGTGTGAAGCATGCCCCCGGTGGGTTTTCTGTCAATTTCATGGGGTTTTGGGGAACCGGGAAGCATTGGATGGTAAAAAATCGGCTCCAGAAATCTTGACATGTTTTTTTCCCCCACACAAAGTCACCAGGAGTACTTTGATCAAGTCTGGATCGGGAATGGAGGAGAACACTATTGCATGGTTTTAGTTTCAAATATTAACAGTTTAAACATATTTTACAAGCCTATCTTCCCTGCCTCAACTGCTATTGTAAACCTCCTTAATCTGGGTGGGCCTAGAATACTATCTCCTGAGCAGGTGACCAGTGGGGCTCTTGGGGTTTTTTTTGACAAAAGAATGTAAGGGTAGGATTTTGGGGCCGGGGAATAGAGTTTTTTTTTGAGCTTTCAGAATTTTTTCTTCAGGTGGCTTTTCTTTTCCATTTTCCCTGTAAATTTTGGGGATGGTAGCGGGGTGGGGGGCCGGGGGCAGCCCCCTTTTTTTTTCCCCAAATGTCTCTGGTTTACTTCGCAGTGAAGGGCCCTTGGTAGATTCAAAACCCAGGGATCCCAAATCTGCAATCAACTCAATATTTTCTTCAGGGTGATTCGGTAAATGGGTAAACTCGGGGCCATCCGAGAACATATCCACCCCCACTACTTGTACTTTCCACCTTGGTAATTCAATGTTTCAGTCTGGGGGCGCGGAGAGGAAAATAGTGTTTAGCCAAATGCTTCCTTGGGCTTTTGGCATCAGTCCCGGGTCCAACTTCTAAATGGCTACTGGTGGGAAATGAAGATTCGGGGTGTAGGTTATCTTGTTGATTGAAGAAATCACTGGCATTCATTGGGGGTATTTATGAGCCATTGTACTCGCGGTATAAGCCCTTGGAAACAAAGTCTATTGTCTTTCCTCTGAATCCATTTTGGTGTATCTCTGCTCCCAATTCCTCTCCACTTTCCTTTCCTTCGGGCTTGTTCGGGTTGTTTGAGATTGTTTTCAACGGGTTAACACCTGGATTCCATGCATCTGTCCTTGGTTCTTCTTCTTGTTCTTCTCTATTCTTTCCTTCTTTTTATTCTCCCTTTTTCTTTCCTTCTTTCTTTTCTCACTTTTTTCTTTTTTTCTTTTTCTTCTCACTTTTTTCTTCTTACACATTCTCTTTCTTCTTCTCACATTCTCTTTCTTTTTTCTCAATTCTCTTTCCTTCCTCACATTCGCTTTCTTTCTTTTTCACATTCCTTTCTTTTTTCTCTGTTCTGGTCAGCACATATACAGCCACTCCTGTTCCTCTCGAATCTCGGGGAAAGAGAGCTTGGCCTTTGCACCAATTTGCCTGTAGGTGTCTTTACTTCCACGTCTCTTTCTTCATGGGCTTTTTAAAAACGGCCACTTGACGGCAAGGAGAGCTCATCAATCTGAATGGCTTCTTGATTTTGAGGGGCATTCCACTACTGTCTGGAAACCTCGCAGGGCCCACTTCAGGCAAAGTCTAGCTGACGGTGATAGTTCAGGGTCTTCTCTTTGGCGACTTACAAGCTTCTGTTACACCCTCTTTTGGGTGGCATTCTCGAAGGGAAAGAGCAGCCTTCACGGTTTTTGAAGGTAACCACAGCAAAACCCGTATGGAAACGTCCTTGGTCTCCGAATACTGGGTCCATCGTGAAGACAAAAAAGTCTGAGTTCCAATTGAAGTAAGAAGTAGGAAGATGGAGGTTTTAGCCTCCGCTTTTCAAAACAGTAATAAAAGGTTCATCCCCGGCAGTTGGGCTTCATCTTTTTAGACGATCTTCTCTTCCCCCCTTTAGAGAGGAAGCAGAGGGCTGGGTGAAGTGTACATCTCTTCAAAGTGACATTTTCAGGGATCAGTAATGGGGTTGTATACGGGGATGGCGCGTTTACCGAAATAAAGGGTTGCTGGACTGTTTCAGGTCCCCTTTAGATCATGATGACCAAAAAATTTAAACCCGGAGGCCTAAAATTATGCTTCATTTTTTTCAAGAAGATCTGTGTAGCAAAGATACTTTTTATTTTAAATAGGGGCAGTCCGGCAACAGGGGTCTAAATTGCAAGAATAGTATCCAAGAGGGGCTCAACGTTTCCCCCGTTTTTTTTGGGCAGGGCTTCTAATTGGGCCCAAATCTCAAAATAGGGAAAAAGTTGAAAGGCTGTGAGTAGTCCGAGATTTTCCCAAGCTGGAGCTGTAGGATAAGTTTTTTCAGGTTTGAAAACACTCTTCTGCCAGAATGAAGTTCATTGGTGTAACAAAAGCTTGAAAGAAAAAGTGTAAAAATTGCATAAGACGGAGGCATTGGAAAACCTTGCGACAGAAAGTGACGGGCCTAGAAATCCCTTTAAGTTGTTTTAGATTGTTGGGTGAAGAAATGAGCATCCAAGCTTTTTTTTTTTTTTTTTCCCCTCACGGGAAGGGGTTTTTGGGCCCTGTGATATGCAAATTTCCCGGGTCAAATTTCTTAGAACACCTTGGAGCTTGGGCTGTAAATTTGGGGAGTTATTGATGCCAAATTTTTAAAGACTCAAAGGGTATCATAATGTCCTGTAGGGGCTTTATCCAAATTGTTGGGTGAGTTCTTAAGCTCCCTTTCCGGTGGGCGAGTACCAGGTAAGTGAAAGCAGAAGGGTATTGTAGTCCTGTTAGTGGGCAAGAAAAACATTGCAGAAACCAAGACCCGGGAAGTTTGCGCTGAAGAAGGTACTTGGTTAGAGAAACAGAGCTTTGGGGACCACAGGGTTCTCATAATCCTGACAGCAAAGATGCCCTGGTCCCCAACCCAAAGGGGTTTGGGGGGGTTCCCGGGGGTTTTAAATTTTTTGTAAAAGGGAAGGGTTATTTGGGAGTGCGGGTGATAATTTGGGGAATGTCTGAAATTTGTGAAACCAGATTTTCTTTTCTGCTTAAAAAGGTTTGAAAAGGGGCGAGGAGACCCCTTTTAAAAAAACATGTAAATGAACTAAGGATGCCAAAATCACAGGACCCTTTGACCTTCTTCAGGGGTCTTTTGAAAAAATTCAGGAGGTATTCTTGATGTGGATAAAATATTGATTGTGAAGGAGGAACAGCTTGTAGAGCTTCTGTGAAATTGGAGTATTGTAGTCCAAATCATTCCAAAGAATTTTTTCTGAATAGTACATTCATCGTTTTAGAAGATCATTTTAAGCAGATTTGTTTGGGTAAAATAGGAGAATAAGTGGGTTTAGACAGGAGTCCATGAAGTTTCAAAAAGGCAAGGGGGGGTTAAGCTTGTCTGTGTTTGGGCGTCCCCCACTTCAATGCATGAAATGGGAGTAAGAAATATGACGTCCGGTGGGTGTCAAAGTTTTCAGAACCGATTGGCTTCCCCTTATTTAAGTAAGGAAAATTGGGGCCATTAATTTGAAGATTGACGGTCAACACGGGGTTTGAAATTACAGTGATGTTCTCTGAAAATTGATAAAACGGGGAGCTAGTTTTTTTCCGGGGTCCATGGCTAGGAGATAGGAGTTCTTTAGGGTTTATAAGAGACTTGAGGATATCTTGTTTTCACTACTTTGGTTAAGGTTGGTAATTTTCGTCCAATGAAAAGGATTATTATTGTAGGACGAGGTCTCGTTTTGTTTTGTTGGTTGAAATTTTACGTTGAGATTCAAAAACTTTTATAAAAGGGGGTTTAAGTTGATTAATGCTTGATGGTATGGCCGATTTTTGTCCATTGGTTTGCAAATTCCCCTTGTCTCACGAGCTTTAGCGGGCAATGCCTCATGTTGTCCCCGATCGTTGCAGTAAAAAAAAGTTTTCTATTTTTGGGTTTGTCCGCCAGGGGGGTGTTCTGGAAAGGGCGCAAACCGTTCTCTTGATTGGAGTCTGTAGGTTTTACCCCGGGAAAACTTGCATTGGTTATTTTAGAGTATGGTGTCTGGCTGACATAGAGCCCCGGGGAGCTCTTGAAAGGGGCATTTTGAAACCTTCTTTAATTGTTGGGGTGAATCATCGTGCCTTACAATGGAGAAAGTTACTTCCGGTTAACCTGCATATTTTGTTTGAATATTTCAAAGTCCCCGTAGGTTTAAATAAACCCATAACAAAAGCCGTTTAAAAGAGGGTTTTGTGAGCTTTAGTGTTCATTCAAATCCCTGGTCCTGGAAAAAGGCAGCACCGGTGATAAAAATTCTCCCCGGGTTCAGTATACCCTGAGTAAATTGAAGATATTCATGAGGATTCAGCCAAGCTTCTTTTGGGCCAAGAATGAAGACGCGGCAGAAAAATCTTCCCAGATGGTAAGTACTGAGCCACAACAGTGTCTTTTTTGTAGGGTTGATTTTTATGATAGGCCCAAAAATAAAACCCCCGCCTTTAGCTGGCAACATGGTATAGATCTTTCCAAAGGTGGAAAATTTTCTTCGTATCTGGTGATGCCCCTGGTAAAAATCCGGGTTTTTTTTTTTTTTTTTTCAGGTCTAGCATTTGGGTCAGTGATTTTGACTTGTTCGGTGTAAAAGGCTGTAGATTTGGGTTTATCCTGGGGAATTGTAGCTGTGCGATGGAGAGAAGGTCGAACTGGTAGAGAAAAGGAAACCAGTGGTGTGGAGGGATTTTGGGGGGGGCTGCCAAAGTTGGTAAATCCCCGAAAAGTCTGGTTCTGGTGGGGAGGGAAACTGGTGTAGCTGCAGCAGTACACGGGTTTTACTTTTTGCGCAAGGGTAATTGCCCGGGGGAGGAGTGGTTTGAGTAAGGGAGAGCCCCGTATTCTTCAACATTTGGCCTTTTGTAACTTTAGTACCATACCGTATTTCGCGAAATGGAGGGAATTTTTGTGCTCAAACAATGCGGTAGAAGGGCCTTACACATGTCGTTGGTGGGAACGAAAGTGCCAGAAGAAATTAGGTTTGGACAGGATTGGGAAATTGCTCCTTGGGACTTGAATACGTTAGTAAAGTTTGTTTAGCAGCTGAACACAATTTTTAAGGGGTTTATTTAATAGGGTTTTATCCTGCACATGTAATCACAGTTTAATCTCTCCTAGAGCAGCAGCATGTGCTGTTAGCAAAAGGAAAAAATATGGACTCCTTTAAAAGGGTTTGCAGATGCGATCCTGGGGACCTGTACAATGCAACTTGTCCCCCTCCCCGTCTTCCCCCTCCCTTACATTGAAAGTCAGAATAGCGCTCGGAGGAGGAGGTGCTTTAAAATCGTGAGCAAAGGGGAAGGGTTGGGGGGGCTGGTTTTATGTTGCAGGTGTCTTTCAAGAACATTTTCACTCGCATTGCATATCAACCATGCAAACCATATCAAGGGGATCCCAGAAGGGGTTCA
>JAODAL010052223.1:0-26131 GCA_025379985.1 Phyllomedusa bahiana
AAATTTAAAAACTTATGAAAAGGTACAGAAGTTTGGAAATGTGCAATTTGAAGCGATGAGATGAAAGTTAATAGACTGGGCTGGGTGTAAATAGGGTGTAAATGGGTCTGGAAGAATCAAGGTAAAAGGGGACTAATGGATTGTTAAATTAAAGTAAATGTCAAGTTAGGTGGGGAAGCCTGATGATATGGGGTTGTTTCACAGCCAAAGGCATTGGATACTTTACCAGGATCGATGGTGTTCTCAATGCTGAGTTACTGTATATGTGAGTATCCTACAAGATGAGTTATTTCATATACCCAAGTACTGTAGGTATTATAAGGCCGACATCGTGTTCCAGCAGGACAATGACCCGAAGCATATGTCAAAATTGGTGAAGAAATGGTTCAATGCCAATTTACTGGGGGACAAATATACCTACCCATCTGCTGAGAACTCTATATACCTACCAACCTACTGGAACCCTATACACTTACAAACCTACTATGGGACTTATATAACTACCTACCTACAGTGATAACTTATATACGTACCCAACCTATTTACCTACCTACTGGGGCCCTATATACCTCCCTAGCTACTGAAAGTGGCTATATATCTATCTATAGGGGGACCCTGTTTACCTACTTATCTACTGGGGGTCTTTATATCTACCTACTTACTATATACCTACCTGACTACTTTATTTTTTTTTCTTTGGGGGGGCTATATACTTACTTCTTGAGGACACCTATATACCTACCTCTATACTGTAGGGGACTATATAAACTACATTCAAGGGGACATATATACCTGTCTACATACTGAAAGGGCCTATATATCTATCTACCAAGGGTACCTATATACCTACCTTGCAATGGGACATAAATATCTACCTAACAAGAGACTATATACCAATCTACTGAGGAGACCTATTTGCCTACCTACTTATTGGGGGATCTATATACCTCCTTACATAATGGGAGTCTATAGTGGAATGATGTGTGACTCTATAACCCCTACAGAAAAGCGGGTTGCTGTGGTGATGGGTCATCATCATGTTTTCCTATATTGACTCCCATTAGGTAAAGATGTATAAAACCCACTCAGTATGTAGGAAGGTAATAAGTGGTGGAAAAGCTTGTGTGATTAATTCTTGAGAGACGGGTCATGGCCGAGATGGTGATCTGGGCTAGATGGAAAAGGATAAGGAAAATGAATGACTTCCATCAGAGAACACGTCACCTGTGAGTAACAGGATATAACTGCAATGTAATCACTTATATGTCTGCACAGCACCTGCGTCCAACTTGTAACATGTGGTGGTCGCATTTGGTCATGGTCTAGCAGTATTATTTGGTCTTTAAAGGGAACCTGTCACATAGGTTATACCCCCCCTTGCTAGCACAAGCTAGTGACAAACATGCTGATTCCATTGCTGTCTTCCTTATTCTGTAAGATGATGTATTTTTATAGCAATTACATATCAAATAATATTCATTATTAGGAGTTAGACCCGCCCTCCAAAGGCTACCCACGCCCACTGACAGTTATTCACATGTTTCTACCTATTCAAAGTAATAGGTTTATCAGTTGAGGTGGGCGGGGCTAGCCTCAGGTGGGCAGGGTTTGAAAAAAATTACTCTTTGAATGTCTCTTCGAATAACTCTTCTGGTTGAAAACTGCAGATTTGAGCATAAAATACATGAAAACTCCAGCATCTTACAGAATAAGGGACAGAGCACTGGAAACAGTATGTATGACACTACCCTGTTCTGTCCTCTGCAAGGGGGGCATAATCTTGTTGACAGGTCCTCTTTAAGTAGTAATATTATTGAGTCTTGGTATTATAGGATTTTTTTTTTTTTAGTAACAATAATATGTAAGGTGTATTTTCTCCATGTCCAGGTAAATTATTTGGTAACTGAATGACTTACTTATAGGGTATTAAACCATCATACATACAGTAGATGAGCGCTTTTGAAAAAGCTAATTTGTCAGCTTGAACCCTTTATACAGTAAAAGCTGAGGAAAATGATAGACTATGCGAAAGTTAGTGAAAAAAAAACATCAATTTTTTCTCTGTACAAATATATGCTGCAGTTCATGATGGGGTGTGAAAAATTCTGTGTGAACTCACCCCTACTGAGAAAAATGTAACAGAGGGCCCTGTCCCCAGTATCCCCCCACATCAGCATATAGATGGGACGCTTGATTTCAAGGAAAAAAAGTATTTGTCCCCTCCAAAACTCTGTAAATAGTTATATTTTAATATATAAAATATATATATTAATTATATAAAAATTATAATATTTATAATATATATTTATTTTTTGTGTGGTTCATTTGTTATATAAAATACCCCGTATATTCAAAGACTATACCCCAAATATTCCCTTTCCTGTATAGATCCATCCAAAAAATATACAAATTGGCTATTTTAAATTCACAAAAATTTTTTTATAAACTCTTAAAAAAAAACAAACCCTTAAGTGAGTGAAAACACTTTAAATAAAAACAAGGGGGTTTACTTAGCAAATCGCGATGAAAAGACGTTCGATCCAAAAAAAAGTCCAACTTCTAGCCCCAGAGGGATTTCCTTGGACCCGGGAGCCGGGCGTTCGGTATGGCAGCAGGGGTTTTCGGGGAGTCCCCCTTTCTCAAGCCATAAAGGGGAGAAAGGGGGAGGAGTCTCCCAAAGTCGCTGCATGCACATACACGAACTGCCCGGTCTCCCGGCGTCTCAAAGGAAAGCTCCTGCTGGGGCTAGAAGCTGTGGACTTTCTGCCCTAACACAGATCTTATGAAGGCTGTTTACATCTCGGCATGTCTCACACTAACAAATCTGTCTTGAGAAGAACTGATTTATCAGTAACCAGTGTCATGATCTGCCTGGCACTGGGCTCACTTAATTCCTTTGACCCTTGGAGCTCCTCTGTATTGCTGTCAGTAATGTATGTATGGCCCTTTAAGAGGTTCTGTTTCTTCCCATCCTCAAGGTTTTGTATGGAGCCTTTTTTTAAAGGGGCCCGTTCCGCGGCTAATTTGGGCACGGATTCCAGCCTATTGGCACCGTCTGTGCTCAAATACGGGTGGAATCCGTGCCAGCCTTTAAACAGGAATCCACAGTTCTAATAGAGAAATTGAATCCCCTTTATCCCCCGGGATCCGCTTGGATAATGCTTTAGGGGGCTGGCGAGCAGCCCCCCCCGCCCTTATTCAACCCGAAAATTGCGGGCGAAATCTGTCCGAAAATTACAGTTTAAATAAGCCGTGTGAACCCCCTTTAATTCTGGCCAATCCTGGCTGGGGGCGGAATATTTTTTTTTCGTACTTTACGGTTCCTGCCCTGTGATCTGCTTATAGATTCTTGTTTTTTCTCTGGCCACCTGGTCTTCTGGTAATTTGGGTTTGTCTGATGTTTTTGTTATTCCACAATAAAGTAAATTTTTTAACACAATCCTGACAATCAGATTTTGTGTCTCATAAGTCAAAAAAAACACCCGGAACCTTTTAAATAATTTAATTTTTTTAGTTGAAAAAACCTTTTTTCGGTGTTTTGCCAAATTTTATCAATACAGGTTTGGGGTTGGCCTTAAAAAAGGCCACATTAAGGTATAAAACAGTTTTATTTTTACAAAAGTCCTAATAAATCAAGTATGATAAAAATTATAAAATACAAATTGATTACGAAAAAATTTTTGATATTATGTACATTTGTGAAAAATGGTTATTTAGAAAGATTAAGGGGGACATGTATGAAAACTGTCTTGATCTAAGAATTTCCTTGTTGCCCATAGCAACCTATCATGAAAAGATGTTTTTTTTTTTAATCCTTTTCGGATAATCGTTTTATCCAAAACATTTTTAGGGAATTTCGATCCCACCAAGTCTTTAATTCTTTAATTCATATTTATTCCAACTGTTTGTAAATCAATATTCCATCCTGTACTTTCTGGGGAAAGTAGGGTGCTCCCGGGAAAACGAGGGAGAAAGAGTTTTTTTTAAACCGGGAACCAAAGTAAGAGTTTTGACCCTGGAGGGATGTATGTGACGGGTGACGTTTTTTGTCAGAAGGTTGTGATATGTTACAGAGCGACCTTAAGCAGTTTCATGTCTCTGCTTCTAGGAGGACTTCAGCAGGTCACCGAGGTAAAATGTCAAGAGGGCATGGTTCATGGGGGAAGAAAAATTGGGGCATAAAAGTAGGTTGCTGCACTTGTACCTAACATGGGTTTTTGTGGCTATTATGGGCTGGGTTTCCCCGGAAGGCTTATGGAGTGGAAGGCTGTTCCCACATTTCAGATTCAGGCTTCACCGGTCTTAAACCCGGTGTTTCGGAAAACAAAGGGGGGTGTGATTGGTTGTTCGGAGTAAGGAGCAACACTGAGTTAAAGAGGACTCTTTTACCCTGCAAGGCTTGAGGGAAACCTTTACTTTATGATGGGAGTACAGTGCTAGTGGTGCTGAAAGATAGATCCAGGCCATGGTAGAGAAGTTAGCTACTGGCCATATGGCCAAGGTTTTTGTTTTGTTTTGAGTAACCTGCTTAACCAATAAAGCTGGCTGAGGCCAGTTTCAGTATACTGTGTGGCCTGAGTGACATGTGTGCCATTTCCATTCTATCAGAGGACGACGATCCCAAAAGTGAGCTAAAGTAACCCCTGAGACTGTCCAAAATGGCAGCTGGATGAGAATAACACTCCATGTATAGTTAATAATTTTTTATTGTGTTTACCATGTAGGGTAGATAATGTAATTTATTTCTTTATTTTTTTCTCTGCAAAATGGGAAAACAGGGATGTTTTAAACATTTTTTTTTTATTCTTTGAGAACTTGTAAATTTTTTACATTGGATTGCCAAATCGCTTTTTTCATTGTTTTTCAATTAAATGTATTGTAAATAACCCCAATCACTAACTCGCTTAACACCTGATGTTTAGAATAATGCCCATACACTGGGCGACATGTTTGAAAACTCGCCCCCCTCGGAGTGCATGTTTCCGCCAGTTTTCCAGCGAAATTTGCACCTCATGTATGTCGGTGCCGAGGTGCGCTCATACATGCGGTGTAAAGTCCGCCGCGCCTCGTCAGTGTGTGAGGCGCAGTGTGGGACTTAGGCGCAGTGCGGGACTGCGCCTCATATTCGCCGTCCGAGGAGGTGCGCTCATTCATGCGGGGAAAAGTCCACCGCGCCTCGCCAGTGTGTGGGGCGCAGTGCGGGACTTAGGCGCAGAAGAGACTGCGCCTAACATGTATTCCGATTCGAGACGGGCTGGAAAACAGCGAGAAATCATTAAAGATGTCCGTGCGGCATGGAGTATGAATCAAAAAATCGCCTTTATTAGGTAATAAAATCACTTTCCAAAAATCAAGAACGGCGCTACATCGGGAATTTGGAAATTGAAAATTGCTGGGAAATACAGTAATTCAAATTCTGTAAGCTATTCTCATTGGTCGACAGAAACCAGCCAATCAGAATAGGAGCGACAGTGAACCATTAAAACCTATGGAGAAGTATTTTTTTAATCATACTCCATGCCGCATGGCGCTGAGAGTCAAGATTTCATTGCCCCGATCTGTTCATAGACTACAATGGGAGAAAGTAGCTCGCGCTCTGATTGACCAAGATAGCCAAGCCCCTGCTACTTCAACCAATAAACACTTTACTGCATTTTTACTGTATTTTGAACTGTCCCACCTCTGATTTTGATTGGTCAATAGTTCTCCATAGGTTTTAATGGGTCCCTGTCGCTCCAATTCTGATTGGCAAGGATAGCCAAGGCCCCGCTAGCTCAACCAATCAGCTCTTTTCTGCCTTTTTACTGTATTTTGAACTGTCCCACCTTTGAATTTGATTGGTCAATACTTCTCCATAGCTTATAATGGTTCACTGTCGCTCCTATCCTGATTGGTTGGTTTCTGCCGACCAATGAGAAGAGCTTAAAGAATTTGAATTACTGTATTTCCCGGCAATTTCCAATATCCCAATTCCTGATGTAGCGCCGGTCTCGGCGACAAATGCGTTGTTAGGGATTTGATTGATTTCTGTTTATAGAAGGTTTCAGCTTTTTCAGATAATATTTTACACTTAATAAAAATGATTTTTTTTATCATACTCCATGCCGCACGGCGCTGAGCGCCGAGATTTCATTGCCCCGATCTGTCCATAGACTACAAAGGGAGAAAGTAGCTCGCGCTCTGATTGGCCGAGATAGCCAAGCCCCCTACTTCAACCAATCAGCTCTTTTTCTGCTTTTTTTACTGTATTTTGAACTGTCCCGCCTTGATTTTGATTGGTCAATAGTTCTCCATAGGTTTTAATGGTTCACTGTCGCTCCTATTCTGATTAGCTGGTTTAGCCACCAATGAATAATCAGCTTACAGAATTATGAATTCTGTTTTTTCCCAGCAATTTTTCCAAGATCCTAATTCCTGATGTAGCACCTTTCTAGATTTTTGGAAACTGATTTTTTTCTTTTCTTTTTTTTTAAGGTTTGAGCACTTTTTCTGATAATGTTTTACACCTAATAAAAGCGATTTTTTTGCAAATTTTTATCCATTTCCCACAGGGGAGTGGGCGGATTTCTTTTGGTCTTCTTGTTTCTCCCCATGTTCCGTTTCGCTTCACTTCGGCTCCGCCGGATTTTTTAGACAGAATTTAAACTAGGTCTGCCTGTCGGAGATGGGAGCGCTTGAAATGGCCGCACTTTGCCGACTCGGGTCGACTTGCCTCGGAAGTATACAAAAACGCGCGGGGCCCGCCCCGGAACGCCACAACGTGCCCATTACACGCCCCCTTCATGTGAGGCGCATTTAAAGTGGCGAACGCTGCGGCCCTAACTCGCCCCTGGGCCCAAACAGCGTATTAGGGGTGGGTGCAGGTAGCCAGAAAAACGGCGAAAACCCCCCTTTTACAAAATTTGTCGCCCTCTGTGTCTACACACTGCTCTTATACTCAAATGCTGTATCAACAAGTATCAGCCTATCAGAGAGCAGCTCAGCTGATTAAATAGGATTTATAATTGACTTGTGTATAACCATAGTTGTCAACTTGTGAAAGTGGCCTTCAAGGTGATTGAGAGCAGCAGCACACACCTTTTTATAACAAGCCACAGCCCCTCCACAAAAACCACGCCTATTACACAAAGCTATGCCACTGCACTGGAAGAAAGCTAATTAAGGGGTTTGGCGTCACTCAGCTTTCCTGGAAGCTTCAAAGGGTATTCAGTATCCAGGAGAGCTGAAAAATGCTGCCAAACTGTTCCCATACCTAAACCATTACACTTTGTACAGAGCACACCTTACATACATAATCTCCTTGGGGGAGAAGGGAGGCAGAGGACCTTAACATGTTTTTGTATAGTGTCATTGTGTTTTTTTTTTTACCCTTTTATGTCAATATTGGTAATAAAGGTGTCGGAAAGGCACCTCTGCAGTACAAGTGCTTGGACTGCTTGTCAAGCTGTGGTGTTTTTTTGTTACCCCAAAGTTGATGCTAACCCCATGTCACTATTACCCTAGTACCCAATTCTCCTTTTGGGGAATGGGAGGCCAGGTTCCCATAGAAGTTACCTCTAATGAGATTGTCCTCTTCTGAGGCAGCTGCAGGCTGGTATTTTTAGGGTGGGAATGGGCCAATATCCATGGACCTTCCCATTATGACAGTATCTACTGGTTTTACCTTGGCAGTTTATAAAAAAAAAATGGGGGGGAACCTACATCGGTTTTTATTTTATTATTTATCAGTTATACAGTAGTGGATGCGTAGTTTTATTTTAAAAAAAAATAAATAACTAAAAAAAGTACATGGGATCTCACCCATTTTTCATAACCAGCCTGATACTATTCGAATGGGAAGGTCCATGGAAATTAGTCCATTCCCATCCTAAAATTACCACCCACACCCCGCCCCCAAGCCAGCCCATACATTAGATTCCATTTTGATAGTTATTTGGGGTAATAGTGAAAAAGGGGTTTTTGTGTCACCCTTTAAAGGTAACAGAACCCCCATGGCTGATATAATCCCAAGCGTAGAAATGGTGTCTGTCGACACTTCCTTAACATTGGATTTACATTTAAAAAAAAAAAAACACATCAACACTAAAACACATTTTTTTTATTCAAATAAATGTTCCCTGACAACAACCCTTTTTTATGAAAAAGTAGTTCACCAAATCTGAAGTAGAATCTTATAAATCAACAGAAAAATTACACACATGCACATAGGCTGGATAGCATATCCAGCATCCAGGAAAGCTGGGTGACTCCCATCCTCCACAGGTGGCACCCAGCTTTCTTTGATAAGAAAACCAGGATCCATCTGTGAGAAATGGGGTGTCACCCACATTTACTGGATGCTGGATAGACTATCAAGAAAAGCTGGATGATACCCCATCTCCCACAGTGGGTACCCAGAAACCAGGAACTGTTTGAATGGGATGGAGTGTCACTAAGCTTTTTATGCTGGGGTAAGCCCCAACTTTTCCGTAAACTTTTGGAGGGCATCTAGGAGCAGGGGGAGGGAATCAGGAGCAGAGGTACTTATCTCTCTTCCCCTCCTCTCCCCAGTGGCACGCATGGCCTTGCGCACCCGCAGCTAGACTACATAATCTAGTGGGGCCACCCGCCCTTTCTCGCACCATCACTGGCACCGGAGGAGTGTCTCATGATGCTTCTCCATCATTGATTCTCTTAAAGAGCCACCCACAATCATGGGGATGCAGTAGGTTCTCCAACTCTCTAAGAGGAGCCAGAAGTCTCCCCAATTGTGAAAGTCTCCTGCACAATCTAGGAGAGTTTACAAGTATGTGTATAATACAATGTCTATCACAGACCTGAGGACAAAATTAATTGGAATGTTACGGTGAGCTAGACTAAAATATCCTTAGGGTTCCCTTCACCTCATTGTATATCTTTACAATCTCTACAGAATTATTGAACTCCCACACCAAAGACCAGTGACCTTTCCTCAGACTGCAACTAGGGCGACATGTTTTGCAGTTCATACATACAGGCACATTGTACTGCCAATACGATAAGTCTGGCTCAGGCAGATCACCTTTAATTTGCTTTGGCTGTTCTAACTGTTCTGCGCCTAGGTTTGGCGTTAAAGAATCATAAATGTATCTAATTCTATGAAAGTGGTGTGACAAGCCCCCAGAACACCCCAAATCTTTGGCGCAATAAAAAGTGTTGCACAGGCGCTTATTGCGGCAAAGTTTGGAGTGCAACTGTTCATACATCTATAGAACAGGTCTATTAAAGCTTTTTGACACCAGAAAACTGGCTCAACCCTGTTCATACATGTCGCCCCTAATGTCTAAATTTATCCATGATTTCTGGCTTGGGTACACCCTGAGTTTTAAGAGGAATGCATACATCCATACAGAATTTCAATAAAATCTATATATTATAAACAGATTCAAGTCGATCATATTCCTCAACAACAGAACAATTTTAAGGTATTCTGATGTCTTAATTGATAGTTGCACAGTTTTCACCACTCGTGTTTTTGTCTATAAGTAGGAAGCAAAAGCATAGTAATTTGACAACCCAAGGCATGGTATTTTGACCCTGAAAAAAGTGACATACCTTAAAGTAAATTACCAATGATCTTACATTTTTGCTCCTCTTGTAAATTGTGCAATACTTTGCTTATACTTTGGCAGAACAAGTTTAAAATAAAAATAATTAAATTAATCCCAAAAATATGCAGTACTTCAGAATATACACATTTTAGGATGGTGATATAAAAATACAATGCTCAAGAGCATTTTCCTTGGATTCCTGCAGTTAGATGTCGACTTTCATAAAGATGATCAAAGTGAATTAATTAGAAAAATAATAGATATTCAATGTCTGATACATTCGCGTTGCCCATTATCCCTACCTCACCTACTATCTCTTTTTTTTTTCCGTTTATTGGACAACCCTTTAAAAAACACTTTTGGTATGTCTGCACATGGTAAAATTGTTGCAGATACAGTGTTTCTGAAAATGTATTCCTTGCACCAGAAAATTGTTCTTTCTGAAGTAAATGCATGGATTTCTACCAGCTTCATTCAGTAAATTTCTACAAATAATTTGTCATGTGTGCATATAACTTTATAGGAAGTCATTAATTGTGTACTAGTCTAATAAACTTAAGGCAAATATTACTAAATACTCTATACTTTATTATCTGGTCCAAGTTAACTTGTTGTATGCTGTGTATTTGCCTCTTAAATACCATTATCTGCTAAATGTTTAATGTTTAATTTAATTTAAGCATCTCAATTATATAATTTTACACCCATTTTGTGCTAATCTATAAATGTTATACATATAAAATACAATATAGCTAGTTATATGATGTGAAATAAAACATTAAATTCAAAATGTAGTTTTCATCTTTTTGCTTTACCTTGAGTCTGTATATTCTCATTGTGTTGCCAAGTGGTGTGCCTTATCCAATCAAAATGAAAAGTAGGTGGCACCGGCATATGTTTCTTCAATCTCTTATATTATTATAATGCAATGTCTGTCCAAACAATGCAGGCGGAGGGTGCTCAGTAATAAGAAAGTAGCAAGTACAAATCCAAATCCTTAGAAAAGTTTTTACGGCACTCACCCATTTTCTTCTGCAAAATAGCCATGCCTTGAGAAAGCGTTGGGGGACGCGAAACGGCCGTAGGTTGTGTTTGTGATCTGTGCCAATTCCCTGGTTTATTTTTATGAAATAAAAAGGATTTTGCAGAAGAAAACGGATGAGTGCCGTAAAAACTTTTCTAAGGATTTGGTGTGCCTTATGAATGCTTATAATCAAAACATATAAGATTGATATCGTAGTATACATTCTTTTCATCCTTTACATTCATTTTGTTTTTCACCTAGCCAAAACTTCCATCGTGGTGCTATTATACTTAATATTCTTGAGGTGTTTGTCCTATAATGCATAGTGGTAAATATGCAGTATGAAGATTTAATTGATTTTGTGGTTTTATAGCTTCCTGCAAAATTATTAATTTTATGACATCAATATTTTCATGCTGTGTTCTTGACTTGTATTTGACCCAAAATGTAAGAATATTAGTGAAAATGGATTTAAATGATAAAGATTCAAATGAAGTCATCAGCTCACCATGTTATCAGGTGGAGATCTTGATTGCTAGTTCAAATTGATGCACGGACTGATAGCGGCAGCTTCAACCATAAAAACAATAGGTCAAAAAGAAGAGATTGTCCAGCATCAAGTACAACAATGTTGCGAGTTAAGAGTGCGAATAAAACTTCAACTTTTTTTAAGTCATTTTAAAAGCGAACAAAAATGTAACGGAAAAAAAGACATGAACACACTGATGTGTTTCGACTGAAAAGCCTTAGCCGTAGCAAGAAATGATATATGATAAAGAGGTGCAGAAAATGACTTAGGAATCTGAAATTATGGGAAAAGAATAATAACTAGCCAATTATTTAATGGGTATTTCGGCATCCAAAATAACTCTGAGAAGAAATATGCCACAAAGGGGGACATGTATGATCGGCGTTTTCGCCAGTTTTCTGCCGTATGATGCGCCTCTCGGTGCCGGCTCCGCTGTCGGACGCACCTCCCCTATGTGTTAGGCGCATTAGGCGAAAGCTTCGCCAGTTTCTAATGCACTTAACATGAAGGGGCGTGCTGTGGGCGTTCTGGGGCGGGATGCATCACATTCGAAAACACCGACGCATGTATGAATGCGGGTCGGCAAAGTGAGGCGCATTAAAGCTCCGACAGGCAGACCAATTTCAATGTGGTCTGTATGTCGGATACATCGAAGTTTGCCCCACATGTTTGAGCGCTCTTTGGAGAAACCCGTGAAAACAGGCGCTTCGACGTGCCGATATTTATACATGTCCCCCAAAGAGTATAGCAATAGCTTATCCTTCCACTGAAATAAACTTACATACTCTGTCAATCATACATGTTACGATTTAGGTGGAAGGAATAGCTATCACTAGAGACTTAATGAGCCATTTCTTGTGTTTGGCAAGCTTTAATCCAAAATAGGTTTCAAACATTGATATAATTGGTTAACACTTTAAAAATGTTAATTGTTACAGTAATTATTGGCACAAATGTAAGTAACCAAATTGAATGACTGATTAATATTGTAAATGATTGACCTTTCTGACCTTTTTTCTACATCTACAAAATCAATGCAATGGTAGACGTAAGCTGTGTTTTTAGGTGTAGTACTGGAACATAATGTGGATATGCTCTTTGATATTCACATAATGTTGCCTGTAAAGCATAACTCTTGACAATAGATGACACATTAATAAGTAAAACAGCCATATGTGTTGGTGATTTTTTGGTGACTGTTTTGATGTTCACGATAGTGATTATATTAAATAGTGATTATATTATAAAATGACCCATTGTATAAATCGCTTATGTTATATTTTCTGCTTATGCTCTGTTTATAGACTCAAAGGGCGACATATATGATCGGGAGTTGCGCCTGTTTTCTGGCGAAAACTGTGCCTCACCGATCCGAATCCCTTGTCGGACGCAAGGATGCGATGTTAGTCGCAACCTTCGCCACTTTCGGCTGCGCCTTACATGAAGGGGCGTGCAATGGGCGCGGTGTGGGCATTCTGGGGCGGGACGCACCACATTCAAATACTCCAAGGCATGCATGAATGCCGGTCGGCAAAGTGAGGCGCATTGCAGCTCCGACAGGCAGACCTCGTTGAATGTGGTCTACCTGAGCCGAAGGAGGCGAAGTGAAGCGAGAACGTAATGGAATGGTTCAAAATGTGCTCTAGGTTGACTGTTACAACAGTACAATAATAAAAGAGTTGGCTTTAAAATTATTTCATTAATAAAGATAAATATCAAAGTTGTCTAAAAAACGATTAAATGTATTGAAAAAGTGGATCATTTAAACTTAGAGGAAAAATATATAAGATCGCAAAAGAAATAAATCTCAGCTCCGTGAGGCATGGAGTATGATTTCAAAAATCGTTTTTATTAGATGTAAAACATTATCTGAAAAAGAGCTAAAACCTTCTAAAAACATACATCAATCAAATCACTAACATCGCGTTTTTCGCCGTCACCGGCACTACATCAGGAATTGCGATATAGAAAATTGCCGGGAGAAACAGTACCGTATTTTTCGGACTATAAGGCGCACTTAAAAGCCTATGATTTTCTCAGAAATCGAAAGTGCGCCTTAGGCCTCGTTCACACGGCTTATTTCGCCGCGGATTTTCCGACGGATTGACGATCGTCAATCCGTCGGCAAATCAGTCAGAAATAAGTAACAGCCTATTTTCTATTGATTTCAATAGAAAATACGGCTTGTCGTTCACACGACGCGTATTTCCGTGCCGGATTGCCGCCGCGGATTGACGACGGCAATCCGGACGGAAAAACAATGTGCATGTCAATTATTTACGGACGGATTCACCACCTACAATGAATGGAGATGGTGAATCCGTCGGGAAATCAGTTACAAATACGTGTCACACTTAGTGGCACTTATTTGCAACTGATTTTCAACTTATTTCAGAACGTATTTACGATCAGCAATCCGATGTAAATACGTTCTGAAATAAGCCGTGTGAACATAGCCTTATAGTCAGATGCGCCTTATATATGAATCAATTCTTCACTTGGATTTTGTTCAGAACGTAGTTACAGCTAATTTAGTGACACTTATTTGTAACTGATTTGTAACTGATTTCCGATCGTAAATACGTTCCGAAATCAGTTACAAATCAGTTGCAAATAAGTGTCACTAAGGCTATGTTCACACGGTTGATTTCAGAACTGATTCACGTCAGATTTCCGACGTAAATACGTTCCGAAATCGGTTGAAAATCAGTTGCAAATAAGCTTCACTAAGTGTGACACGTATTTTGCGATACGGCACGGAAATATGTACATGTATTGACTTTTGTTACAACTTTACAAGTTGAGAGTTATTGTGAAAGTGTTGAATGAAGCTTGGCTTGCGGTCTGAGCTTTGTTTCATTTAATGTGCCACGCCTTATAATCCAGTGCACCTTATATATGAACCAAGAAGACTTAACAGGCGCTCATTGATAATGCGCCTTATAATCCGGTGCGCCTTATAGTCCGAAAAATACGGTAATTCAAATTCTGTAAGCGCTTCTCATTGATCAGCAGAAACCAACCAATCAGAATAGGAGCGACAGTGAACCATTATAACCTATGGAGTAGTATTGACCAATCAAATGAAAAAGCGGGACAGTTCAAAATACAGTAAAAAATGCAGAAAAGAGTTGATTGGTTGAGCTAGCGGGGGCTTGGCTATCCCAGGCAAATCAGAGTGCGAGCTACTTTGTCCTATTGTAATCTATGGACAGATCGGGGCAATGTAAAGTATATGTATAATAATTTCTCATAGAAGGGATATGGATGAACTGATTGGTTGAGACCAGGCGGCAGATATGAATCCACCAATCATATGTAGTGCGTCGATTTTGAGTGTAGCAAGAAGGGCACGATAGAAGGGCTAAAAGTTACTGTCTATGGGAAATATTCTAGTACTGTGATTGGTTGGGGGGAAGAAGGGCTCGTGCTGCTTAGCCAATCAGCAGGTGAGCTACTTATCTCATAGAGTTCTATGGGGAAAGGAAATGCAGAGCGAGCTCTGTTTGTGATTGGCTCAGTTAAAAGAGGTGCGATTATCTGGGCCAATGGGAGAGCGAGTGACGCTCTTATGGGTTTTCTAATGCAATCTATAATAAAACTGTACATGGCAGAAATAAAATGATAAGACTCACGAAGTTGTACCAATGTGTACATAAAATGAACAATAATATGGGTGTAACGAAAATAAACAAATAAATCTGAATTCAATGAATTCATTTTTATTTCTTTATTTTCGTTAGCCAATGATCAATAATATGGGTGTAATGAAAATAAAGAAATAAAAATGAATGAGAAGTGCTTACAGAATTTGAATTACTGTATTTCCCGGCAATTTTCTATATCGCAATTCCTGATGTAGCACCGGTGACGGTGACAAACGCGTTGTTAGGGATTTGATTGATGCATGTTTTTAGAAGGTTTTAGCTCTTTTACAGAGAATGTTTGACACTTAATAAAAAAAGATTTTTTTGAATCATACTCCATGCCTCACGGAGCTGAGATTGATTTATTTTGTGATCTTATACATTTTTCCTTTAATTTTAAATGATCCACATTTTCAATACATTTAATTGTTTTTAGACAACTTTGATTTTTCACTTTATTCATTCATTCATTTGAAAGACAACTATTTTTGATATTTACTGACATGTTTAATGATTTTTCGCTGATTTCCAGCCTGTCTCGAATCGTAATACATGAGAGGTGTAGTCCTTTCTGCGCCTAAGTCCCGCACTGCACCTCACACTGGCGAGGCGCAGGGAACTTTGCACCGCATGTATGAGCGCACCTCCTCGGGCGGTGAATCTTCCAATCCATGGAGATACAGGTGAGGCGCAGTCCTTCTGCGCCTAAGTTCCGCACTGCGGCTCACACACTGGCGAGGCACAGGGAACTTTTCACCGCATGTGTGATGCGCACCTTGGGCGCCGACATAAATGAGGCGCAGCTTTTACTTTAGATCGGTCCAAAACGGGCGCTCCAATGCACCGATCTTCATACATGTCACCCAAAGACTCCATCTATAGACTTAAAGGTCATTTACTATCAGGCTTATAATCAAATGTATCACTACTATTAAAAAGCAAAAAGATAACACAAGATCAAACCAGTAACAATAAATTATAAATAGGTCGGATTTCAAAACCACCATTTTTGGTAAAAATCTTGCAACATATACATTCTTCCTCTGGATTTCATTCAGTAAACAGCGGAAAATGTACTATTCAATGTTAATGGGATGGTCGAATCCAAAACCGGGCCAGTAGATGATAAGAGAGTGTAAAATACTGGTCGGATTCTGATTAAGAATCTGACCAATATTTTGTGCTTGCCATATGGATGCAGCCTTACTCCATGACCTCTTAGATCACAATAAAAGCCATTCGAAAGCAATGAAGAAGTTGAGATAGCTTCCTGTGTCACAGTACTATAATCCTGTAATTGTCAAGTTAAAAGGGTATTCCCATTTCATTGATTAGCTTTAAACATGTAGGCAAATATAAAAAAAAGATTATTGCCAATAACATTGCTGTTCTAATTTTTCTTCAACACAGAGTTAGAATAGATATTCTCTCCTGCTTGTGTCTAGGTTAGCAACCACCTCTCCGTGCTCTAAGCGGCGGCAGCAGCAATGGTCAAGATTAGAGATGGGCGAATTGATTCTAACGAAGTGGAATTCGTTTAGAATTTCAGGAAAACTTCGGTTCTGAACGAAGTCGAAGTTTGGGGTACTTCGGGTGAACGAAGTGTGCTTTTGATTGATAAAATGGCTGCGAGCACATGGCATTACATGGGGCAAAGCACTCTGGGAGGAAGAAGGGCATAGCCTGCATGACATGTGCAGAGATGAAGCCAATCAGAGATCGGCGGGATTCTGTGACGTCACCGCACTATATAAGTCCGGGCGCAACACTGGGAGCTCATACCGCTCTCACTGTACTGATCAGGGAAGGTGCTGCCACGGCTGATTGTTACTGAAGAATTGATTTTTATACAGCGATTTTTGTGGGGTGTCTCAGCTTGTCTCAGAGACTGCTTCTTTTAAATGTTCTATTTCTGATTTTTTTGGGGTTTTGGATCGAAGTCCAGTGTGCGTCCACTGCTGCTCCCTATACATTTAATTCTATCTGCTCACAGCACATTGAATATCCAAAGGGGGATCTAAGCCGTTCCGTTGTATTCATTTAAAAGAAAACAGCTTTTTTTACAATACAAATACCACTTCATTTTTGGCTGTTCAATTCTTTTGCGAAAATTACATCCAGGGTTAATTAAGCGTTGTTTTCTACTGTGGTGACTCCAAGAAACCGTCTTTTTCACCGCCAAAAAATACAATTTTCCTGTAGCCTAATTCACAAGCAAAGGGTTAAATTTAAACAATTTTTTCTCTTGTTTGTGTAGCGTAGAAACACCAAATTTGTAACACGCTACAAAGCTAGTAGTTTGTGGCTGCTCAATTCTTTTGTGCAATTTACATCCAGGGGTTAATTAAGAGTTGTTTTTCTGCTGTGGTGACTCCAAGAAACCGTTTTTTTCACCGCCAAAAAATAAAATTTTTCCTGTAGCCAAAATTCACAAGCGAAGGTTAATTACAATTTTTTCTTTTGTTGTGTACATAGAAAACACGCAATTGTAACACCGCCTACAAACTCGTAGTTTGTGGTTGCTCAATTGTTTGGCGCAATTTACATCCAGGGGTTAATTAAGCGTTTGTTCTGCAGTTGTACTCAGTAAAAAGAAACTTGTTTTTCACCGCCACAGAAGAACTTCTGTAGCATAATTCAGATCCCAAGGTTAATTAAGCCTGTTTGGGGCTTTACATTCATAAAATGCACAGAGTTTTTAAACGGCACATACAAGTCAATTTTTCCTGCCCATTTTGTGGAGCACAATTTATAATCCAAGGGTTACCCAAGCTTCTTAGTGGGTTCATTTTGGGGTCAAATACAGGGTGTGTATTTATCATATACAGATATCTTCATCAAACAGTGTCTGTACATTTTAGAACAAACAGTATGTCAGATAGAGAGGTGGCTGGCTCTTCACCTGCAAGTGGCAGAGGCACAAATATTCCTGGAGCAGGCCCAGGTCGCAGCAATGCAAGGGGACATCGCAGCAGGGGTCACTCGGGGAGGGCCCCAACTGGGCCCCTGTCATCTAGCGGCCGTGTTTGTTCAGCAACCCAATGGTTCTTGAAATTGGTTGACTAGGTCATCCACTTCCTCCCAGAGGACATCTGACAACCCCAGCCAAGAGTCGGTGGGAACGTCAGACAAAAACCCTTAGTTGGCATGGCCCGGGAGCGGTCCGCGGCCCTCACCTTTTCCTCAACCCCCTCTGTCCCATCCGGTTCCCTCAGCCAGAGATCTACTATGTGGTCTGGGCTCAGCGCCACTATATAGCGAGGATGAACAATTTGAGGAGGGGAGTCAGCAGCTACTTGGCAGCGAAAAAATGGGGCCAATAATCCCTGATTCTTGCAGTAGGCGGCAAAGTATAGATGTGGAGAGTGGCATGGTGAGGTCATGTGTGAGGTCAGCCTCTGCAAACCAAAAAACCGGGGATGAAGACAGCAGTGACGATGAAACACAAATAGATGATGAGAACCGACCGCAACTTGCGAGCCGGGTGAGGCAAGGGCTTCATCATCGTCAGGGGAAGGGTGTCAGCTTGCGCATCAGGCAGCGGCGCAGCCAGCAAGTGGGTCGTGGGGGCCGTGAGTCAGCAGGATAGCAGCAGTGTGAGGTCGGGTGCCAAGCGGCCACGGGGTAAAAAACCCGCTTCGCAGGTCCAAGAAAGTAGTGGCACAGGGGCTCAGCGAGGAAGCGGCGGCAGTAGTCACACAGTGTGGAGCATTGGTGGTAAAATCTGAATACTCGCGGTGGTGGCAGTTCTTTGCTAAGACACCGGAGGAGCCGAATATGGTTTTAATGTAGAATCTGTAAGGAGAAAGTGAAGCGTGGCCAGGGGGCTAACGTTGGCACCACGGCCCTGCTTTAACACATTTCAGCGTCACCATCCGGAGGCCTGGGAAAACGTGGCTCAGATGTGGTGTTCCATCCTGACGCCGCAGCAACACAGCAGCAGCAGCGCCCAGTGGCACGCATGCCATTGCAGCCAGTCAAGGCTCCCAAAACCCCTTTTGCAGAAGGGGGGGGTTTTTCTCTTTGAAAAATTTATCTCCCCTTTCCCGATGCTCCTGCCCCCCTTTGCTACCCATGGCGCCAGCAGCCCTTCAGCACTAGGCCCATGCAAAAAACAAAATTTTGGGGTCCCCAAACCAAACCCCAAGGGGGGCAGAAGCTGGGCCGTAAATTCCCCGTCCCCAAATTGTTGGTTCGGGAGCCCCCCCTTCCAAAAGGGGACCTTGGCCCCAGTTTGAGAACAAAAAGGCTTTTTGCCGAGCCGAGATGGAAAAGTTTCCCAAACCGTAATTTATTTTCCAAAAAGGCAGTAAACCAAAACACTTTATAAAAAATTTTAGAACAAAAAGGTGGGCCGTCCTTGAGCTTATCGTTTGTTCCAAGGGGGCCGGGAGGGGCAGAGGGCTGTTTGCTTAACTTAAAAGGTCAGGGGCCCGTACATTCCTTTAAAAGGGCCCCCTGGGGGGAATTTGGGTTCTTCTGGCGAAGGGGACTCCAACAACTTGGACAAAAAGCGGCGCTTTTTCCCCACGTTGTCAAACTGCAGCCCTGCCCAATGTCCGCCCTTTCCCCCTCCTCCACCACCACCACCATCTTTAGCCCCCAAAAAGTAAAAGCCCCCCATCATACCACATTTTAGGGCACAGCGGTTGGGCATGCATTTTTAACCCCCTGGCTTGCCCTCGGGGGAACGAAGTCACAAAAGGGGGGGGAAAATCTCCCCCTTTATGCAGCAAGAAAAACGATGTGTGGCTTTCTCCGCGCCAAAAAGCAAAACGGAACCATTGGGACGGGCAATGGGAGTAACATGGTGGGCCGGCCCGCACCCAGGGGGGATGGGCCCAAGGGGCCCTGCAAGGCGCCAAAGTTTTCAAAAAATTGGGGTTTTGAAAAAGGGGTTTCCCGGGAAAATCTTTTCCCCCCCGATCTTTTAGAAAAATTCTGAAAAAGGCCAGGAAAAAGTGCATTTCCCTTTTCATCCATTCCCACAAAAACCAGGGAAAACCCTCCTCGGTTTCAGGGGGCAGAAAAAGGGCCCTCCCCCCCAAAACAAATCGATAAAGCGATGTTTCCACCCGTTTTTGGGAAATTTCCCGCCTGCACATTTGGTTGGGAAAAACTGTATGAAAAAGAGAAAGGCCATTTTAAAGTTTTTTTTTATGAACCCCCGGGGGGAAAAGGGGTACTCCCCTGGAAAATTTGATGTCAGCCAGGGCAAACCATGCGTGACAAAACCGGGGGCCCTTTTTCGAGCCCCCTTCCCAGGAGGTCATGTTATTTTTTTCAGTCGCCAGGAAAACGGGATGAAAATTCATTCCCCCCTGCTTCATAAAACCCGGAACAGATTTGAAAAATCTGTCCCGGGGAGGGACTGGAAAACTTTCAAAACATCTCGCAGCCCCATAGTCCCTTTGGGGGCTGAAAATGGAGGGGGAGGAATGAGGAGGACATTGGACAGAAGCATTTTCCCGGGAAATGAGTGGGGTTTTCTAAACCCCGGGACAAGATAGGAGGAGCAGGAAACAGCTGGAGGAGGGGATATGGAGATGAGGAAGACGAGGGAAAATGAAAACCCCAAGCCCGTGGGGGAATTTTACAGTGAGAAGGAGGGAGGGAGCCCCTCGGAGTCACGTCATGGGGCCCGGGAGCCCTTTCCCGAATTTTTCCTTTGGGTAGTGACAGCCGAAAAAATCAGCATCCGGCAGAGGGGGTGACTTCTGGGTTTTCCCCCCCTATTGGGCCCCCCGCTACCCGGTTCCAAAATGGAGCCTTTTTTCCCCCCGCTTTTTGAGAGGGAGGACCCAAAAACCCAAAACTAAAAAGGGGGAAAACCCCCTTTTGTCCCTTGGCCCCTGCCTATTTGGGGCCCCCCCTCCCACCTCTGACAGGTCCCGACCGGGGGGTTTTTTCAACGCTCACGGGACTACTGCCGGCGCCGGGGGAAGGTGGGGGGGAGGGGGGGGCGGGGCAGTAACCCAAGCTCCCCTCAGCAGCAACCTAAGTCTGGAGTCACTGAAGAGCAGCTTCCTTCACCCCGCCTAAATGAGCAGGGCATTCCCCCAGCCCAGCACAGCAGCCGGACCTGGAGCAACCCGAAAACCCAAAAGGTATGGCCTACTTGGAAAGCACCTGCCACCCCAATTTGAAGATCCCTGGAAATACTGGGCAGCCCCAAATGGGTGTGTGGCCCCCAACTTTCCCCAGTTTTTCAGTGGAAAGGGTGTCCCTCCCGGCCAGAAATTGGCTTCCCGAGCGGGGGGGGGGGGTTCAGTGCGGCGGGGGCCCTCATTTTCCCCAAGGGAAAAACCCCCTTGTCCACGGAAAATTTTGGAAACTACTGACCTTTGGTTTAAAATGAAACAGGGGTGGAAACGGCCAGGATTTCCCTTCCAAAAACAAACCCAAAGCCCCTTTGGGGGTCAGACTAAAATCAGCCCCATGGAAAAGCCTCCCCCCAAACTTGAGAATGATTTTTTGGGTTTAAACTAAAACCCGCCTCACCCCAAATTTTTAATTTCCGCCACCCCGCCTGATTCCACACAACTGCTGCAGTTTCCCCATCTGCCACCAACCAAAAACTTTACCAGGGACCCGGTAATTGCCCCCCCAAACCCCCAAACTCTGTCATTGTGGGCCCCCTGTCTGACCTCAAAGCGCTGCTGTTGCCCCCGGTAACCTCCCCCACTGTGTCTTTTTGGCCACTGTCTGAACCTCATGCGTTTCTCCTGGGCCCCCGTCCCCCTCCCCTCCCTGCATTGGGGCCACCCTTTTGGGGCCCACTCCAGTTTTTTTCACCCCCCAGAATGTGATTGTGGGCCCCTTTCCCCGACCTCATGCTGCTGCTGTGGTTCCCGCTGCCGTGACCTAACACTTGTCCCTTTTGCCCCCTGGGCCTAAATTTCCCGTTTTTGGGAAACCCCCCAGAAAGGGCATTTTTCCACTGTCTGACCTCAAAGCCCGGGTGCTGTGGGGTGCCCGCCGTGACCCAGACACGTGTCATTGTCCCACTCTGTGGCCTATTCCTGTTTTTTGCCACCCCAGAATTCAATTTTGGGGCCAAATGTCTGACCTCATGCGCTGCTGGGGGCTGCTGCCCTGAACCCACAAAACTGTTCATGTTTCCACTGTCTAACTTCAAATTTGGCTGCTTTTTCTGCGCCGTGACCTAAACCTGTGGGGCCAAATTGGGGCCCTTGTCCCTGAACCCATGCGCTGCTGGGCGATTTTGTACCCCACACACCTTCATTGGGGCCACCCCGCCCCTCCTGCTCTGCCTTTTGGCGGGTGCCCCTGACCTACACACTGTGGGCCCTTGTGCCACTGGGCCGACCCCCATGCGCGCTGTGGCTGATGCCCCTGACCTACAAAAACTGTGTCATTTTTTGCCACGTCCTGAAACCCCATTCTGCGCTGTGGGGTGCTGGCCCCTGGGGCCCCACACCCCTGTGTCAATTTTCCCACTCTGTGGCCTATTCCGTTTTTTGCCCCCTCCCGAATGTCATTGTGGGCCCCCTGTCTGACCTCAAAGCTGCTGCTGTTGGGTTTCTGCCGTGACCTCCACATTGTGTCATTGTCCCAAAATCTGTTTTCCCCAACTCCTTTTTTTTTGGGGCCCCCTCCAAATGTCCCTTGTGGGCCCCTGTTTTGAAACCCCAAAGCGCTTTCTGTGGGTGCTGGGCCCTTTAAACCCACACCTTTTGTCATTGTCCCACTCTGTTTTAAATACTCCTGTTTTGGGGCCCCCCCCCCCCAAATGTCATTGTGCCCCTGTCTGACCTAGCTGCTGCTGTGACAGCTGCCCTTTACCTAAAACACTGTGGGCATTTGGCCAAATTTTCTACCTCAAAGGGTGTTTCTAAAGGCTTTATGCCGTGACCCACACACTGGGTCATTTTTGTCCACTTTTTCGACCTCATGCTGCGCGGTTGGGGCTGCCGTGACCTAAAAACGTGTCCCTTGTCCACTTTTCCCGACCCCCATGGCTGTTTTCTGTGGCTTTAAAGGCCCCCTGAACCCAAAACACCTGTCATTGTGCCCCCTGTCTTAACCTCATCTGCCCCGTGGCTGCTTTCCCTTACCTAACACGTGTCCCTTTTTCCCCCTCCTGTTTTTTATTCCCCGTTTTTGGGGGAAACCCCCCAGAATGTCATTTGTGCCACTGTCTGAACCCCCTTGCTGCTGCTTTTGGGCTGCCCGGTACCTACACACGGGCATTGTGCCACTGTCAAAACCCCATGCGCTGCTGTGGGGTTTCTGGGGCCGGGGACCCCACACAGTGGGCATTGTTCCACTTCCCGAACCTTTATGCTGGGTTTCTCCCCGGGCCCCCGTCACCTCCACTCTCTTCATTGTGCCACTCTGTGGCCCACTTTCCCTTTTTTTTCCCCTTTTTTTTTTTTTTTTTTTTTTAATTTTTTGATTGGGGGGGTTCCCCTTTCCCCTTTACCTCAAAGCTGCGCTGTGACTGCTGCCGTGACCTTTGGGCACTGTGTCATTGTGCCACTCTGTGGGCCCATTTCCCCGTTTTTGCCACCCCCCAGAATGTCATTGTGGGCCCCTGTCTGACCCCTGCTGCTGCTGTGGGTGCTGCCGGACCTAGACACGTGTCATTTTCCCCCCCTCTGGCCCATTCCTTGTTTTTTTCCACCTCCAAAAAATGTCATTGTCCACGTCGACCTCATGGGTCTGCTGTGGGGTGCTGCCGGGACCACACACTGTTTCAAATTGGGGCCAAAGTCTGACCCAAAGTTGCTGGGTTTTTTTTCTGCTGCCGTGACCTACACACTGTGTCCTTGTTTCCCCCGTCTGAACCTCATGCTGCTGCTGTGGGTGATGCTGTTTTCCTACACACTCCTGTCATTGTGGGCCCCTGGGCCCACCTCCTGCGCTGCTTGGGGCTGCGCCCGTGCCCCACACACTCCCGTCATTGTGCCACGTCTACCTCAAAGCTGCTGCCCGTGGCTGATGCCGTGACCACAAAAACTGTTTCAAAAAGGGGCCACTGTCCCGACCCCCAAAGCTGCGCTTGGCTGCTTCCGTGACCTACCCACTGTGTCATTGTTCCCCCTCTGTGGGCCCATTCCTGTTTTTTGGGGCCCCCTCCCCGAATGTCATTTTGCCACTTCGACCTCATGCGCTGCTGTGGCCCGCTGCCGTTGGGCCCCCCACATTGTTTTCATTGGGCCCCCCTCTTTGGGCCTTTTCTCCCTTTTTGCCCCCTTTTCCCGGAAAAGTCATTTGCCACTGTTTTGACCCTTTATTCTTTCTCTGTGCTGCTTCCGTGACCCCCACACTGTGGGCATTGCCCACTCTGTTGCCTACTCCGTTTTTGGGCCCCCCCCAGAAAAGTCATTTTTGGGCCCCTGTTTTAAACCCCATGCGCTGCTTTGGGGGCCCGCCATGACCAAAAACACTGTGCTGGGTCATTGGGCCACTGTCCCGGGCCTCAGCTGCTGCTGTGACTGCTCAGTTGGAAACCCACACACTGTGTCATTGTGCCCCTGTCTGACCTCATGCGCTGCTGTGGCGATGCCTTTTACCTACAAAACTCGTTTATTGTGCCAAATGTCTGAACCCCCCATGCTGCTGCTGTGGCGGGGCCCCTGGGCCTACACACTGTTCATTTTCCCCCCCTTGGCCAAAATCCTTTTTTTTTCCACCTCCCGAATGCATTGCCACTGTCCCGACCTCATGCCGCTGGTGTGGGTGGGTGCCCGTGACCAAAAACACTGTCCCTTGTGCCACTGTTTTGACCTCAGCTGCTGGGTGTGGAGGGGCCGTTTTCCTAAAAACTTTGTCATTGTGGCCCCTCCCGTGGCCTACTCCTAAAATTTTTTTCCAAAAACCCCGAATGTCCTTTTTCCACTGCGACCTCATGCCGCTGTTTTGGGTTGGGTTCCCCTAACCTAAAACCTGTGTCATTTTGCCCCCCTCTGTGGCCTACCCTTTTTTTTGCCACCTCCAGAAAAATCATTGGGGCCCCTGTCTGACCTCATCTGCGTTGGGTGCCGGGCCCTCACCCCCACACTCTGTCACTGAAAGTTGCCAAACCTTTTAGCCCTTTACTTGTTTTTTTCCCCGGGGTTTTCCCCCGCCATGACTTTATCAGGTAAAATTCCCCCCCTTTAGTTTTTTTGGTCAGTTTTTCCCTCTTAAATGCCCAAGGGGAAATTTTTGAGTTGGGAAACGATTTTTAAAAAAAGCGGGGCCCCGGGAGTATCCCGCGTGTCATAAATAAAACAAAACATTGTATAAAAAATCAAAACCCAAACTCCCTCCCCGATAATTTTTAACATTGGGAAAAAAAACGTTTTTAACCCGCACCCTGCAGGGTCTTTGGGAGCCCGGAAAAAACGTTTTTTTAAAAGTGATTTTGTCCCGAAAATAAATTTTGGAAAAGAAAAAATTTTTTGCAGAGAAATTCGGCCAAAATGAACGAACCGAATTCGGGAAATTCGCCCCCTCTCTAGTCAAGATCATGACATCACTCCCCGCAAAAAAGTTATCTCAATAAAAAGGGTTAAATTTTTGTTGGTTTACTGACAAACTTTAACCCCCTTTTTGAGCTCTGTAGCCCTTTTGCATTGCTTTTCTTTTAAACCTCCGCAAAAATGTCCCAAAAAAAAAAACAGCTAGGAACACAGAGATTTATTGTAAATCACTGTTTTAGTCCAACCCAAATCCATTTTTTAAAAGTGGTTAGCATAAGTTGATGTTTGGGTATTGAACAGCCTGGGAAAATACCCATTTAAACATTGCTTCATTTGTAGCTTTTCCATTATTTTCCCTCTCTCACCAGTGAATAAAATTTAAAAAAAGTAACAAAAAAAAAAAAATTGTTTTTTTAATATATTTTAAACCAGTAAAAAAAAAGGTTAATTAATGTACAGTGGAGCTTGAATGGTAAAGAAAAACGCTAACTTTGACTTAAAAAAAATAATTTTTAAAACACAATTTTTTAAAAAATTTAAAAAAGACAATTTAAATCAAATTTAAACAGGGCAAAAATATTACACTTTTAAAATTTTTTACTTTAGAGGGAATATGGGTTTTCCCCTGTAAAAATATTGGTTTAAATGGCAAAAATTAAAGGGAAAGGGGAATTTTTTTATTATATTTGGCAAAAACCCCCTTGTTCAGCAATAAAATGCATCAAAAATTTTTTTCCAATACTTACGATTATTTTTCAACATCGACTTTCAGGGTTTTTACACCTTGAGCCCATTTCAAAAACTGTTTTGTTTGGGGGGTTTTCTCCCCTGAACAGCCTCGCTTCAGGTCCTTCCACAGATTAAAAAAAACCCGGGCCCTTTTCAAAACTTTTAAAACCCTTTTTTCTTCCCAAAAACATTTTTTTTTTTGA
>JAODAL010052224.1:0-26130 GCA_025379985.1 Phyllomedusa bahiana
TGTGCCCTTTAACAACAGGTACAGAGGGAGAGAGGACCCTGCCCGCGAAGGTTTACAATCTAGAAGGAAGGAGGAAAGAGACAGAAGGCAAGGGGTAGACATGTTTGTGGAGGATGTAGTGGCAGCGGGGTTATTCTAGGTCGTAGGCAATCCTGAAGAGATGGGTTTTCAGGTTGCTTTTGAAGCTGGTGAAAGTGGGGGAGAGTCGGCTGTGTTGGGGGAGTGAGTTCCAGAGTATGGGGAAGGCACGGGAGAAGTCTTGGAGACGGTTATGTGAGGAGCTGACGAGGAGAGCAGAGAAGAAGATCCTGTGAGGAGCGTAGATTGCGTGAGGGGAGATTAGAGCAGAGATGTATGGAGGAGAGAGGTTATGGATCGCCTTGTGGGTCATGGTTAGTAACTTGAAATTAATGCTCTGGGCAATGGCTAGCCAGTGCAGGGATTGGCAGAGGGGAGGGGCAGAGGAGTAGCGAGGAGAGAGGTGAATAAGACAGGCAGCAGAGTTGAGGATGGATTGAAGGAGAGCAAGAGTGCTAGATGGGAGGCCGCAGAGAAGGATATTGCAGTAGTCGAGGCGGAAGATGACAAGGGTGTGGACTAGCATTTTTGTAGTGACAGGGTTAAGGAATGAGCGGATCCGAGAGATATTTTTCAGGTGGAGGCGGCAGGCAGAGGTGAGCGTTTGGATGTTTTTAATACTTTAAGGGATGCAGTTTCTTAGATGGAGTAATGTATGAGGGTAACATACAGGCCCCTCAAAGCCACGTCAGAATTGGACTGGTCCCTAAGAAAATCTGTGTTGAAAATTTGTTTGAAAATGTGAAAAATTACTAATAAATTTATAAACCCCTTAATGTGGTAAAAAAATAAAAGGCATTCAAAAATGATGCCAACATAGAGTAGATATATGGTAGATGCTAGTTCTAAACTATTTTCTGTATTATAAACATCTGTCTTACACGTAAAGATTTTTGAACTATGAAAATGGCAAACTTTTTATCAAAATTTTTACCCAATTTTTTTTATGTGTTTCACAAACAAACAAGAATTATATAGACCAAGATGTATTACTAACTTAAATGTGTCATGAGGAAACATCATCTGAATCAAATGGATAGGTAAAACTATTAACCTCCTACTGACATTGGACGTTCAAGCAAATTGACATACAAGAACGTCCTGGACATCATGCAGGCTCACAAGCAGTGCCCGCACTATTGCAGCTTGGAGCCAGCTGTATTTTACAGCTGGTCCCATGCTGTGTCACCCACAACCGAAGCTCACTCCGTTCATGGGTGATTAATCCTATAGCTGCAACGGTTAATCGCAATCGCAGCAGCTAATTGAAAGACAGAGGGAAGAGCATTGCAAAGAGGGACACATCAGGCCATGCCTCTAACCACGCCCAAACACAGGACATCACAACAAGACACCCCTCTAACCACACCCAAACACAGGTCATCACAACAAAGACATGCCTCTAACCATGCCCAAACACACACAGGCCAACTTTTTAGACAGCCAAAAAGGGACACATATTCAGGATTGCAATATATCCAATGATGAAATGTTAAGTAAGTTGTTATGTTATATACCGTGAGGAAGCAGCTACTTTTTTAAAGTAATATCAGTCAGTTTATTGATGCAAATCTTTTTCCTAAATTAGAGCAAAGAGGGACAGAGGGACAAAGGATAAAAATAGGGACTGTCCCTCCAAAATAGGGACACTTGGGAGGTATGGGGAAGAGGCTCCCACTGTCTGCATCCACATCACCGCAATGTGATCATGGCTGCCAATGCTCTCCCTAGAAACCTCGAAGCCTAACTAACGTCACAATGCCCAGCCGGCTATGCATAGTGATTGACAGTTACAATGCATAGCTGCACTGCTATGCATTGTAACAGTGATCTGCAGGTCACTGATCCAATTCCCTATTGGGTACAAGTAAAACAAAATGTGAAAAAGTAAAAAAAAAAACATGTACACCATCCTTTTCCCCTTTATATTTGGTATCGGTGCATGAGTAATGACCTAGCCTACAAATTTCCCATTGTAGCGGGTGATCCCGCTCCTCGGCCCGCGGGCGCACCCATGGCCGCCCCCCTGGGTGCCTGCAGGGGTCGGGTGGCGCCGCTGGCCGCGGGACGAGCTGTGGGTCCGCTCGTCCTGGAGCCTCACCTGACCTCATTCTTGTCATGTCCGCGCCCTCTGCCGGCCGAGGCGCACGCGCACGCTCGTTCTTATCAATTTAAAGGGCCAGTGCCCCGGTAATTGGCTAATTGCCGGGCGCTTCCCCTATTTATGGTTTCGCTCCACAATCATTCCTTGCTGGATCTATGTTGTCTCGTGCCCTAGAAAAAGCGTTCTTTAAGTGTGTTCTTGCCTTACCGTGTACCAGACCTCTTGCTACGTTTCTCGACTCCGAACCTCTGCCGCCCGCCCTGACCTTCCTGCCTGTCCACGACCACAAACCATTGCCGCCAGCCCTGACCTTCCTGCCTGCCCACGACTACGATTCTTGGCTTACGATTCTGTACCTCGCTGCACCTCGGCCGCCACAGCAAGCCTGCCGCGTCAAGGGTAGCGACCTCGTAGAATCCCGCCGCAGCAAGTCCATCCCGCTTTGCGGCGGGCTCTGGTGAAAACCGGGACTGAGACTCCGCTCCCTGGCGCGGTTGTTGCCATCGCTTGCGGTGGTCCAGTGGATCCACTACCTAGCCGTTACAGTTAGATCCAGCCATGGATCCCGCCAAGGTGCCCCTGCCAAGTCTTGCGGATCTTACGACCATTGTCGCCCAACAGTCGCAGCAGATCGCGCAACAAGCACAGCAATTGGGTCAGCTGTCCCAGCAGCAGCAACCTGTCTCTTCACCGGTGATTCCAACACCCCCGGCCGTCCCGCTGGCAACCGTGGGCCGAAGCTTCGCCTTCCTCTACCTTCCAAGTTCGACGGGGACTCAAAGCTTTACAGAGGATTTATCACGCAGTGCTCCATGCATGTGGAGCTGATGGCCGACCAGTTTCCCACTGAAAGGTCGAAGGTGGCGTTCGTGGTGAGCCTGCTATCTGGAAAGGCCCTGGCCTGGGCAACACCTCTTTGGGACCAGAATGACCCTGTGACCGCAGACCTACAGGTGTTCCTCACTGAATTCCGCAGCGTTTTCGGGGAGCCTGCTCGAGCGTCTTCTGCGGAAATGGCGCTATTGAACCTACGTCAGGGGGACTCCTCCGTAGGAGACTATGCGGTCCAATTCCACACCCTAGCCTTCGAGCTGTTGTGGAATGACGCCGCTCTCTGCGCCACATTCAAGAAGGGCCTGTTGAGCAAAGTAAAGGACGCACTTGCAGCTAGAGATCTCCCATCTTCCTTGAGTGAACTTATCCATCTGGCCACTCGCATAGACGTGTGTTTTACAGAGAGACAGCAGGAGCTCCGCCAGGAGCGTGACTCGGCACAACCTCGCCGTCTATCTCGTCTGGCTCCCATGTTTCAGAAATCTCCGCTGCCCCCTCCACAGGTTTCCACCGAAGAACCCATGCAGGTGGACCGGGCACACTTGTCGGAGTTAGAGCTGTCCGGCCGCCGGATGGAGAACCTTTGCCTCTAGTGCGCCAGTCCGGACCATTTCCGTAGGAGTTGTCCGCAGCGTCCTCAGCGTAGGAGAGGCGTCCCTAGGTGCTCAGTCTTCCTCTCTACGACTGATGTTGGTCTGTCTCTTCGGGTTCCTGCCTTCCTGGACTCCGGCTCCGCCGGGAACTTCATTCATGCCTCCCTGGTGTCTCGCTATCGCTTGCCAGTGATCTGTCTGGAGAAGCCATTGCTTATCTCTTCCGTCAGTGTGGAGCTTCTTAGCGACTCATTTCATAACCTGGCCAGTGACCCTCCGTGTAGGGGTCCTACACACAGAGATCTCCTTTCATGTCCTGCCTCGCGCTTCTTCGGCGATCCTGTTGGGGCTACCCTGGCTGCAACGTCATGAACCTATGCTTGATTGGAAGACAGGCGAAGTCCTGCGTTGGGGATCGGAGTGCCAGGATCTCTGTTTGGTGGCACCACGCCCAGTGTCCATCTCTCCTCCCCAGTCATCCGTCAAGCCTCTACAAGGTCTGCCAGCGGAGTACCAGGATTTTGGAGATGTATTCTCGGAGAAACAGGCTCAGAAGCTACCGCCCCATCGGCCGTATGACTGCCCCATAGACCTCCTCCCCGGAACCAGTCCCCCACAGGGTAGGGTCTACCCTCTGTCTGTGCCCGTGACTCAAGCCATGTCGGCCTACGTCCAGGAGAATTTATTGAAAGGTTTCATACGCAAGTCCTCCTCTCCAGCCGGTGCTGGATTCTTCTTCGTCCAGAAAAAGGACGGTTCTCTTCGTCCGTGTATTGATTACAGAGGGCTAAACAAGATCACGGTGAAGAATCGCTACCCTCTACCCCTGATATCTGAGCTCTTTGTTCGTCTCCGTGGAGCCAAGGTGTTTACCAAATTAGACCTACGTGAGCTATAAACCTCATCAGAATTCGGAGGGGACGAGTGGAAAACGGCCTTTAACACGCGTGACGGGCACTTCGAGTATCTCGTGATGCCCTTTGGGCTATGCAACGCCCCAGCCGTATTTCAGGAGTTCGTCAATGACGTATTCAGGGACCCGCTGTACACCTGCATCATAGTATATCTGGACAATATCCTGATTTTTTCCCCTGACATACAGACTCATCGGGTACAAGTACACCAGGTTCTGCGACGTCTGTGGAACAATCGACTGTATGCCAAGCTGGAGAAGTGTCGGTTCCACCAGGCTAGCCTTCCTTTCCTTGGGTACATAGTCTCCGATCGAGGTCTGCAGATGGACCCAGCTAAACTCTCTGCGATCCAACAGTGGCCACGACCTGTTGTTCTTTGGGGCGATTCAACGCTTCCTGGGATTCGCCAACTACTACTGGCAGTTCATTCCCCACTTCTCTATGCTGGTGGCTCCCATCGTGGCGCTCACCCAAAAGAACCCTAATCTGAAATGTTGGCCTCTGTCTACCGAGGAAGCATTCTCCCAACTGAAGACAGCGTTTTCCTCAGCCCCTATTTTGGTCCGTCCGGATCCGGAGAAACCCTTCAGCCTAGAGGTGGATGCCTCTGCCGTAGGAGCAGGGGCGGTCCTGACCCAGAAGGGCCCTAAAGGCAAAACTGTCACATGCGTTTTTTTTTCTAAGACCTTCTCACCGGCAGAATGAAATTATGCCATTGGAGATCGGGAGCTGTTGGCCATAAATTTGGCCCTGGAGGAGTGGCGACACCTGTTGGAGGGAGCTCGTCATCCATTTGTCGTCTTCACAGACCATAAGAATCTCCAATACCTCCAGACGGCCCAGCGTTTAAATCCTCGTCAGGCCAGGTGGTCTCTTTTTTTCTAACGTTTTAATTTCAATATCCACTTCCGACCGGCCGAGAAAAAAGTCAAGGCTGAAGCCCTCTCCCATGCTTCTGACATTACCGGAGAAGAACCAGTGTCTCAGCACATCATTGGCCCTGAACGGCTGGTTCATGTGGCTCCTGTGGATCTCCGTAGCGTTCCTCCGGGCAAAACCTACGTGCGTCCCGCACTCAGGAGGAGAATTCTGGGTTGGGGGCATAGTTCTCTTCTGGCCGGCCACCCCGGGATACGGAAATCCTACGCCCTTATCTCGCGACACTACTGGTGGCCAACTCTGCTCCAAGATGTCAAGGACTTCGTTCTCTCCTGCACCACATGTGCCCGAAACAAGGTCCCACGCCATAGGCCCGCAGGCCTCTTAGTCCCTCTGCCTGTTCCGGAGTCTCCATGGACACACATAGGCATGGACTTCATCACGGACCTTCCTTCTTCCTCTGGAAACTCGGTCATCTGGGTGGTCACTGACCGATTCTCAAAGATGTCCCACTTTGTGCCGCTTCCTGGTCTCCCTTCTGCTCCCCAATTGGCGGGCCACTTCTTCCATCACATTTTTCGCCTGCATGGGTTACCCTCCCACATCGTCTCCGATCGAGGCGTCCAATTTGTCTCTAAGTTTTGGCGTGCCCTATGTTCCCGCTTGCAAATCAAGCTAGACTTCTCATCCGCGTACCATCCCCAGACAAATGGGCAGGTGGAGAGGGTAAATCAGATCTTGGGGGAATATCTACGGCACTTTGTGTCCGGACGCCAGGACAACTGGTCCGAACTGCTTCCATGGGCCGAGTTCTCATATAACCATCGGGACTCCGACTCGACTGGCCGTTCCCCATTCCTTGTGGTCTATGGTCGTCATCCACACTCCCCCCACCTCCCCTTGGCTTCGGCCTCCGAGGTTCCCGCCGTGGACAACCAGGTTCGGGATATCGGGGTCATTTGGCGAGAGACCCGACATGCCTTACTCCAGGCTTCAGCCCGCATGAAGACCCAAGCTGACAAGAGGAGATCTTCCCCAACGTTCCTCCCAGGGGATAAAGTGTGGCTCTCTTCCAAATACATACGCCTCAAGATCCCCAGCTATAAGTTGTATCCGCAGTTTCTGGGACCTTTCAGAGTACTTCGGCAACTTAACCCGGTGTCCTACAAGCTCTGCCTACCTCCATCTCTCCGGATTCCTAACGCTTTTCACATCTACCTCCTAAAGCCTCTGGTCTTGAACCGGTTCTTTCAGAAGAGCGCTGCTCCGTCTCTGGTACTCCGGTACGTCTCCCCTGATGTTTTTGAGGTGAAGGACATCTTGGACATGAAGACCATCAGGGGTAAGCGGTTCTTTCTTGTAGATTGGAGGGGCTTCGGCCCCAAAGGAGAGGTCCTGGGATCCAGAGTCCAATATCCTGAACCAAGATCTGATTTGTAGGTTCCTTCAGCCTAAGAAGAGGGGGAGACCTAAGGGGGGGGTACTGTAGCGGTTGGTCCCGCTCCTCGGGCGCACCCGTGCCCCCCCCCGGTCCTGCCGGTCGGGTGCCGCTGGCTCGGACGAGCTGTGGCCGCTCGTCCTGGAGTCACTGACCTCTTCTGTCACTCCGCCCCTCTGCCGGCGAGGTGCGCGCGTCCGCTCGTCTGTAAATTTAAAGGCCAGTGCCCCGTAATGGCTAATTGCCGGCGCTTCCCCTATTATGGTTTCCTCCACAATATTCCTGTGGACTATGTGCTCATGCCCTAGAAAAGCGTTCTTAGTGTGTTCTGCTTTCTGGGTACAATACGTTTCTCGACTCTGCACCTCTGCCGCCCGCCCTGACCTTCCTGCATGTCCACGACCACAAACCATTGCCGCCAGCCCTGACCTTTCTGCTTGCCCATGATTACGATTCTTGCTTACGATTCTGTACCTCCTGCACCTTGGACACCACCGCAAGCCCCCACGTCAGGGTAGCGACCTGTAGAATCCCGCCGCAGCAAGTCCATCCCGCTTTGCGGCGGGCTCTGGTGAAAACCGGGACCTACTTAGACTCCGTTCCCTTGCGCGGTTGTTGCCATCGCTTGCGGTGGTCCAGTGGATCCACTACCTAGCCGTTAAACCCATTTTATTTAATCCACGATTATTTACAATGAATGGTGTAAAAAAAACAAAATAAAAACAGTCACAAAATTATGATTTTCGTTCATCCTGCAGCCCATAAAATAGATAAAGTGATCCAAAAAATCATATACCAAGGAAAATGTCAGTTCATCCTGCAAAAAAAAGCCCGTACATAGCTCTATAAACAAAAAAAAAGAGTTATGGCTATCAGAAGATAGCAATGTATAAATATTGTTTTACACATTAAAAACACTTTTTTTTATCTTTTAAAGTGCTACAACATAAAAAAAACTATACACATTGGGTATCGCTGCAATCATATCGACCCATGGAGTAAAACTAACATGTCATGCATACTGCAAAATGAGCACCGTTAAAAATAAAAAAACACTACTGGAATTGCAATATTTCCTTCACCCTGACTTCCAAAAATGGATTTGAAAGTGATCAAAAAGCCTTGTCCTCCCAAAAATGATACCAATAAAAATGTTAACTTATCCCACAAAAAACAAGCCCATAAACAGCTCTTTACACAGAATAATAAAAAAGTTATGACTCTTAGACTATGGAGATGCAAAAATGTGTTTTCTTTTTTGAATAAAAGAGTTTTTACTGTGTAAAAGCAATAAAACATAAAAAAAAAAAAAAATTGGGTATCGCTGTAGTCATATCAACCTGCTAAGTAAAGCTAGCATGACATTTATACTGCATGGTAAATGCTGTACAAAATCAAAACATTAGCAGGAATAGTATCATTTTCCCGTCACAGCACCTTTAATAAGGATACAAAATTAAAAACTGCAAAAAAAAAGATAATTTTAAATTTTTTCCTCCACATGGCGTCAACTCAGTTGCAATTTATGCAATGTAAAAGATCAGACAAATCTCCTGCCCCAGGTTAAAAAAAGATAAAAAATATGCAACCTACAGGTGATATGGTTGCACTTTGAACGTGGGGATGGTTGTTGTTTCGCAAAGGTTTGAAAAGCAAAGTATTATCCAAAACTCTTACTAACTTAAGGAAATTTTCACGAGTAAACATCTCTAATTCACAGGATGGTCGAAAAAGTACAAAAAGTTATCCCCATAAGTGACAGATGTCAGTTGGAAAAATGGGGCCTTTCTGCCCGAGATCAAAAGGCTGTGGCATAAGGTTAAGAAACTATAGAAAGTGCAACAGTG
Organism: Phyllomedusa bahiana; assembly: GCA_025379985.1. Classification (NCBI taxonomy): domain Eukaryota; kingdom Metazoa; phylum Chordata; class Amphibia; order Anura; family Hylidae; genus Phyllomedusa; species Phyllomedusa bahiana. The sequence continues at coordinate 8,688 of JAODAL010052224.1, forward strand.
ATACAAATAGGGCCTTTTCGTTAGCAGACCAAAAGGTGTGGCAGAAGACAATTTTTCTTTTTTAACGCTTCATAGGCGAATCCCTAGAGTCTTGGGCTTACAGCAGCAAAAACACAGTATGCCATCTTTCAGCCAAGAATGAACACAGAGGGTACAATTTTCCCAAGCTCTTCGATATATTGACAAATGAATGATTGGTAAAATAATAGCCTTCTATGCGTTCGTTAGCTCTGGCGCCACATTCGTATAGGTAGGGTCAGAATTTGCGTCAACAACATGAAAGCATGGATCCATCCTACCTTGTATCAACGGTTCAGGCTGGTGGGGGTGGTGTATTTGGGGTGGGAATATTTTCTTGGCACCTTTGGGCCCCTTGGTACCAATGAGCATCGTTTTCAACACCTTGTGGAATCTATGCCACGAAGAATTGAGGCAGTTCTGAAGGCAAAAGGGGGTCCAACCCGTTACTAGCATGGTGTACCTAATAAAGTGGCCGGTGAGTGTATGTTGAGTTGCATTTCCCTGGTCACATCTACCGTGTTCCAGTGAATAATGGATACAAACTTAAAAACTGCAAAAAAAAGATACATTTTGAAATTTTACCTCCACTTTGCTAGTCTCTAAAAACATCTATGTTGCAAATTTTCTTCAAAGTGTGAAAAATTACTACTAAATTTCCAAGCCCCCTAGTGTTGTAAAAAATAAAAAGATTTAAAAAATTATGCCAACCTACAGGAGACATATGTTAGATGCTAGTTATAAACTTTGTTGTGTGGAATAACTATCGGTCTTACATGCAGAAATTTTGAAAATGGCAAAGTATTGCATGGACCAAAATTTCTTACTAACTTAAAACACAATGTGTCACAAGTAAACAGTCTCTGAATCACATGGATAGGTAAAAGTATCAAAAAGTTATTCCCACATAAAGTGACAGATGTCAGATTTAAAAAATGGGGCTCTGCAGGATGATCAAAACTGGCTGTGGCGATAAAGGGTTAAAAAGCTACTCCCAAATAAAGTGACAAGTCAGATAATAAAAATAGGGCTTTGTCGTAGAGATCAAAACTGGCTGTGGCAGTAAGGGGTTAAAAACATTTATTCATTTTCTTTTCTTTTTTTATACTTTTTCTTCTAGTCTTCCTAGAGTTCTTGGCTTCTAGGATTGCAATTACTAGTATGCCATTTTGTAATACCAATGTATTGCAACACAGAGTACAATTACCAGTCTTCTGTTACTCTACCTCTGTCAGAGTGAATAGATGCAGTAAAATAGAAGCGCTCATTGCTTTCAGTAGGCTCCTGGCTGCCACAGCAACTAGTTAGCCCTTTGTGGGTACAGTTCATTCACATAACGGTTGCTGGAAAAATTCAACGTTAAAACTTCTTCATTTTCTGATATCTGTAATTCAATAAAGCTTTTATATCACAGTATAGACGTTTAAAGTGCAATTTTTCTTCAGCTAGAAATAGTAAATGCTATTGACAAAAACCTGTGGTCCAATGCTCAGTCTCTTAATGCTGCTTCCACATTGCTGCAATTTCAGCATGATCCACGCAAGAAAGCTTCACTACTGTTTACACTGATATCCAGTGCTGGTCGGATCCCTCCTCCTTGCATTTCACTAGCTGAGAGCTCATTTACATTCTGTTCGGCCCCAGGATGGCTGTATTCACGGAGCTTGCATTCCTGTCTTTCACTCAAAGTAAGGGACCTGCACATTTTCACTCTGCACAGCCAGAAGAAACAGAATAACACTGCAGGGCTTCTATAATCAGAAAACAGCACAATTGATGTGTCAATCCCTGCCTCTCCTGCATAGAAGGGAGATCTGTGCTGTTCATAGAAAGCTGGATTCAACTGTAACAAATCTCCAGCTGTGAGAGAAGAGATCAGTGCTCAGTCTAGATTGAATGCAGCCTGTGGTATGTATACAGCTCTTACAAAATAAGACTGATAGGGAGAGACACAGTGACATGTGGACTCAGAGATGGGATAGAGGGGAGAGTCTCGGGAGCCAGCATGAACAGTGAAGGGGGGATGATGTCACCCAGCTGGGAGGGGAAGAAACGCCCCTGCATCTCCAGAGTTGAGAAGCTAAGAGCAGTATGAATCAGCCGAACTAAAGAAGTGATACATCCCCTTTAACTCCTATTCTGGCCACTGAAGACCGCTGATAGTTACAGCCAACACCCATCGTATTTGGACCCCATAATTATTTCATACATATATAATGAATGTCAGGAAGTCTAAAGTTTATAGTGTAAAATAAAAAGCTGCAAAAAATAAAATGCATTCAGTTATGAAATTCATAACTGAAAAAAATGGTACGATATGTAAAATATAAAGAGAACTTTAGGCTGGGTTCACACAATAGGGTTGCTGCATTTGTACAAAACTGTCGCCATATTATGTGGCCAAAACCTGTAGCTTTTATTGACAAAATTGTGTGCTCATTGGACACCAAATGTGGCCTGGCTTAGTTAGCATTTGGCAGCTGCAGCCTGTGAACCCTACTGTAAGAAAATACCTTCTCTCATGGTCCTTTTTCTCATATAAGCCTTACTAGACCAGCAGTTTAGCATTTCTAAGTGACCTATTTCTTGTTTCTAAATCAAATCCCTAAAATAATACATTAGGCGAATGTCACAAGCTAATGGGCAGTACAGTAGCTGCAGATAGTCAGGCTAAGAGCATTAGGATAGTAAGCAGAGACTGATTATTTATTCTTCATTGAGCCTGTATTTAATTTTTTAGCTAGAAACTCTGTATTAAACCACAGGTTGATATGACCTGGCTTTTCCTAGGTTGATGAACATAAGTTTGCTAATTAATTAGAAACACGTGCCTGGCAATCAGAGCTGGCAATACTTCATTGTTGCTGATATTGTGTAATGTTCCCGCTGACTGTTTTTGTAATGTGATCAGCATTATAATTGAGCTTGTTAATAGGTTTTTATTTTGCATATGTGCAAACGTAATTAACTCCATGTAATAGGAGCTATGTACTGTCTAAATAAATAAATAAATAAATAAGGACTGTATATAATTATACTACTATTATGGAACATACATACATTTTACAACCTTCAGTTCAGTTTGAGCAATAAGCTTATCAGTATCTACTAATTTATCATGATGTAACCTGCCTGGTTACAGGTTTGTAATTATTCATTGTTTGCTGTTCTGCTTGAGGAAAGATGATTTAGTTAGTCCAGATGGATAGTCTGTGGAATTAGAAAATATCCACTGGCATATGTCCTGGAAAATAAGCCATACAAGATGGGCTCCCAAAATGAAACTAATTGACTGTAGTCTTATTATTGAAAAATTGCAATTAAATATTTTACTATTTTCGCATTGTTGCATATTTTATTTGAATATTTAATTTATATATCTAATCTTGAATATAGATATATAGGAATGGGATAAAACCTTACACGCACGTGAGGGCAAATTAAGAAGTAATGTGGAGTACTACCTTTATTGCTTTTTACCATTGTTATGACACGTGTTCAGTGTCTCGAAGGGGTATTTTTTTGTGTAAAACATTTAGGGAATATCCATAGGATATTAAATGGGGATAACAAATCTTGTTGTCATAAACAAGATAATACTTTGGTCAAGTAGCTCTGAGATTGTAAGTAATTAAAGGGAATGTGGCATGTACCGTAAGTATTTGTAGGCAGGACAGGATATTTTAGAATACTTTTATTTCTATGGTGTGTGCCACATTTGGAAAACCAGGTGTGACTTTCATCCCTGAAAATATGGGTTAGCTATCAAGAATAGCATAGTAGATTGTTTTCCATATCATAATCAGCAAGAGGTTGGCTTTAACATCAAAAAACAGCATGTCATATGACAATGTATTATGAGAGATAATTGGAATCATGCATTGGTGTTACTTTGGGTTTGTGTATTAGAAAAAGAATTGAGCTTACTCTGTGCATTAGGAAAATTGAGACCTCTAGTTAACTTGTGATCTTAAAAAGAGAAACAAACAGACACGCACCTCTTGTAGAATATATGAAAATCAGGGAGCACTATATTAAAACAATGTTATGCTCACCTTGTCACGTTGTGCAATAGCGGGCACAACTCTCCTTACTGCATACAACCACTTTCCTGGTATAGATGGAAAAAATCTCCGTTCGCTGTTTGTTCATGGAATATACACTTCACCCTAGTCTGCAAAAAAACAGGACCGGAGGATATACAGTTGAAACCAGAAGTTTACATACACTATATGAAAAGACACATATGCATGTTTTTCTCACTATCTGACATGAAATCAGAATAAACCTTACCCGTTTTAGGTCAATTAGGATTACCAAAATTATTTAGATTTGCCAAATGCCAGAATAATGAGAGAGAGAGAATTTTAAGGCATTTTTATTACTTTATGTAAAGTAAAAAGTTTACATACATTTCATTAGTATTTGGTAGCATTGCCCTTAAACCATATGACTTGGGTCAGACGTTTTGGATATCCTTCATATCCTTCCACAAGCTTCTCATAACAGTTGGTTGGAATTTTGGCCCATTCTTCCTGACAGAACTTGTGTAAGTGAGCTATGTTTGTAGGTCGCCTTGCTCATTCCTGCCTTTTCAGCTTTGCCCATAAATTTTCAATAGGATTGGATTATGGCTTTGTGATGGCCACCCCAAAATACTGACTTGATTATCCTTAAGCCACTTTGTAACCACTTTGGCAGTATGCTTTGGGTCATTGTCCATTTGGAACACCCATTTCCACCCAAGCTTTAACTTCCTGGCTGATATCTTGAGATATTGCTTCAGTATTGCCACATAATCTTCTTTCCTCATGATGCCATCTATTTTGTGAAGTGAGTCCTTGTGTAGGAAAACAACCTCACAACATGATGCTGCCACCTCTGTGTTTCACAGTTGAGATGGTGTTCTCAGGCTTCAAAGCTTCTCCCTTTTTCCTCCAAACGTAACAATGGTCATTATGGCCAAACTGTTCAATTTTAGTTTTGTCAGACCACAGGACATGTTTTCAGAAATGTAGTTCTTTGCTCCTGTGTGCATTTGCAAACATTAATCTGGCTTTTCTATCTTCTTTTGGAGTAATGGCTTTTTCCTGGCAGAGTGGCCTTTTAGCCCATGTTGATACAGTACTCATTTCACTGTGGATAATGACAGTATCTTCACAAGGTCTTTTGCTTTTGTTCTTGGGTTGATATGCACATGTCGGACCAACGCTCGTTCATCTCTGAGACACAAAACCTATCTCCTTCCTGAGCGATATGACAGCTGGACATTCCCATCTTGTTTCTACTTGCATATAATTGTTTGAACGAGGCACCTTCAGGTATCTGGAAATTGCACCCAAAGATGATCCAGACTTGTGCAAGTCCACAATTCTCTTCCTGATATCTTGGCTGATTTCTTAAGACTTTCCCATGATGTTACACACAGTAGCAATGTGTTTCTGGTGTGATTTAAAATAAATTCACAAGTATGTCTCTAATTAACTCAGATGTTGCCAATAAACCTATTAGAAGCTTCCAAAGACAAAATATCATCATATGGGCTGTCCCAAATTGTTTACGCATAGTAAGCATTTAGGCATACTAATCCTAGTGTATGAAAAGATGCGAGGCCTGTAATTGTCATCATAGGTAGACCTCAACTATGAGAGACAAAATGAGAAAACAAATCCAGAACATCATATTGTCCGATTTGGACAGAATCTATTTGCAAATCATGGTGGAAAATAAGTATTTGGTCAAGTACAAACAAGCAAGATTTCTGGCTCTCACACACCTGTAACTTCTTCTTTAAGAGGCTCCTCTGTCCTCCACTCATTACCTGTAGTAATGGCACATGTTTGAACTTGTTATCAGTATAAAAGACACTTGTCCACATCCTCAAACAGTCACACTCCAAACTCAACTATGGTGAAGACCAAAGAGCTGTCGAAGGACACCAGAAACAAAATTGTAGCCCTGCACCAGGCTGGAAAGACTGAATCTGCAATAGGCAAGCAGTTTGGTGTGAAGAAATGAACTGTGGGAGCAATAATTAGAAAGTGGAAGACATACAAGTCCACTGATAATCTCCCTCGATCTGGGGCTCCACGTAAGATCTCACTCCATGGGGTCAAAATGATCACAAGAACGGTGAGCAAAAATCCCAGAACTACATGGGGTCCTAGTGAATGACCTGCACAGAGCTTGGACCAACGTAACAAAGGCTACCATCAGTAACACACTACACCGCCAGGGACTCAGATCCTGCAGTGCCAGGCATGTCCCCCTGCTTAAGCCATTACAGGTCTGGGCCCGTCTGAAGTTTGCTAGAGAGCAATTGGATGATCCAGAAGAGTATTGGAAGAATGTCATATGGTCAGATGAAACCAAAGTAGAACTGTTAGGAACTGGTAGGAACACAACTGGTCGTGTATGGAAGAGAGAGAATGCTGAGTTGCATCCAAAGAACACCATACCTACTGTGAAGCATGGGGGTGGCAACATCATGCTTAAGGGCTGTTTCTCTGCAAAGGGACCAGCAAGACTGATCCGTGTACTTGAAAGAATGAATGGGGCCATGTATCATAAGATTTTGAGTGCACACCTCCTTCCATCAGCAAAGACATTGAAGATGAAATGTGGCTGGGTCTTTCAGAATGAAAATGATCCCAAGCATACCGCCAGGGCAACGAAGGAGTGGCTTCGTAAGAAGCATTTCATGGTCCTGGAGTGGCATAGCCAGCATCCAGATCTCAACCCCATAGAAAACCTTTAGAGGGAGTTGAAAGTCCGTGTTGCCCAGCGACAGCCCCAAAACATCAAGAGGAGATCTGCATTGATTTATGGGCCAACATACCAGCAACAGTGTGTGCTAACCTTGTGAAGAATTACATAAAACATTTGACCTCTGTCATTGCCAACAAAAGATATATAACAAAGTACTGAGATGAACTTTTGTTATTGACCAAATACTTATTTTGCACCAAAAATGTGTAAATAAATTCTTTACAAATCAGACAATATGATTTTCTTGAATTTTCTCATTTTGTCTCTCATATGTCTACCTATGATGTCAATTGCAGGCCTCTCATCTTTTTAAGTGGGAGAACTTGTACAATTGTTGGCTGACTAAACACTTTTTTTCCCCACTGTAAAATATGCATATGTGTCTTTTTATAGAGGGTATGTAAACCTCTGGTTGGAACTGTACAATGGAATGCAAACTATAAGACTATTATAAGACTATCATAGTCCCGAAGTATGGTTAGGACTATTAAAGAGACAAAAATTCCACGAGTTGACATGCGCTGACTTGAAGAAATTTTTTTTATTTCAATCTGCTCAATACACACTATTGCAACAGGCTAATTTTGTGCCAATTTTATGCTTTTTAGTGTGTATTGGGCAGATTATAATAAAACATTTACTCCTAGTCAGTGCATGTCAACTTGTGGAATTTTTATTTCTGGTTATTAGCCCTAGAACAAAAGGCAATCCAGCTTACCAGGGAGGAGACCACACGGACCCGTGGAGACAGCAGGAGCAACGTAGAAAGAGGAAAATTTGTCCAGCGCCCTCCAAATTAAAATGAGCTTTATTTCATAGTCAGAAGTAAAATACACAGAGCAACAAGCAGATGCTTATGCGTTTCAGGCCACGTGGACCCTTAATCATAGCACATCTGTCCAACTATCACCCCATCTCACTGTTCCCTTTTGCCTCCAAACTCCTCGAGCAGCACGTCTATCTTCAACTGTCCTCCCACCTCTCCACCAACTCTCTCCTTGACCCACTACAATCTAGCTTCCGACCCCACCACTCTACAGAAACCGCTCTAACCAAGGTCACCAATGACCTAGCAACTGCTAAAGCCTCATGCCATTACTCTGTCCTTGTCCTTCTAGACCTGTCCTCTGCCTTCGACACTGTCGACCATACCCTCCTGCTACAAATCCTCTCCTCCCTTGGCATCACAGACTTGGCTCTTTCCTGGATCTCCTCATACCTCACTGACCGGACATTCAGCTTCTCTCATTCTCGCGCCACCAACTCCCCCCGGCCTCTCTCTGTTGGTGTCCCCCAGAGGTCATTCCTGGGCCCACTACTCTTCTCTCTTTACACTCTTGGCCTTGGTCAGCTCATAGCTTCACATGGCTTTCACTACCATCTATATGCTGACGACACACAACTCTACATCTATGGCCCAGATGTTACCTCTCTTCTCTCCTGGATCCCAGACTGCCTATCGTCAATATCCTCCTTTTTCTCCTCCCGTCTCCTAAAGCTAAATTTGGAGAAAACAGAATTCATCATCTTTCCACTGTCCCACTCTATTTCTCCACCTGATCTCTCTATCACAGTCAATGGCTCTACACTCTCACCTGTTCCGCAAGTCCACTGCCTCGACTCCTCTCTATCTTTCAAACCACACATCCAAGCCCTTACCTCTGCCTGCCACTTCCACCTGAAAAATATCTCTCGCATCCGCTCATTCCTCAGCTTCGACACTACAAAAATGCTGGTCCATGCCCTTGTCATCTCCCGCCTATATTACTGCAACATCCTTCTCTGTGGCCTCCCATCTAGCACTCTTGCTCCCTTCAAACCATTCTCAACTCTGCTGCCCATCGTATCGCCCTGTCCCTTCACTACACTTCTGCCACTCCCCTCTGCCAATCCCTTCACTGGCTTCCCATTGCCCAGCAAATTCATTTCAAGTTACTAACCGTGACATACAAGGCTCTCCATAACCTCTCCCCTCCATACATCTCTGCCTTAATCTCCAGATATTTCCCCTCACGCAATCTCTGCTCCTCACAGGACCTTCTCCTCTGCTCTCCCCTTATCAGCTCCTCACACAACCGTCTCCAAGACTTCTCCCGTGCTTCCCCCATTCTCTGGAACTCACTTCCCCAACACATCAGACTCTCCTCCCCCATCACCGGGTTCAAAAGCAACCTGAAAACCCATTTCTTCAGGATTGCCTATAACCTACAATAACCATGCTGCCACAGTACTACCCCACAAACATGTCTGCCCCCCACCTTCTTTCTCCTCCCTCTTCCTCGCAGATTGTAAGCCCTCGCAGGAAGGGTCCTCACTCCCTCTGTTGTGCCAATTGTAAGTCATTCTTCATTACCATTGTACTTTTGACAAATTATTAATTAATGTATGTAAACCCCCATGAATGTACAGCGCCCTGGAATCAATGGCACTTTAAAATAAATAATAATAATCTGATACATGTCAGCTAGCCAATTAAAATACCATATTTTAAGTGTCTGCTTGTTGCTCTGTGTATTTTACTTATGGTTATTAGCCCTAACCATTCTTCGGTGCTATAATAGTCTAGTTTGCATTCCATTAATTTGGGATCTTGTAATGTGATAGTGTATTACTGCTCTAATTACCCAAAAACTTATTTTTCATTTCCAAAAGGTACATAAACAGGGATTGGAGAAGGCACAAAAATGTGGGAAACTGCAATTTTCATGAGCTTTGTCCTTCTACTAAATAAAAGAGTAGAATGTTTCTAGGTTTGCAGAGTTTGTTGTCCCTTTGAGCTTTTTCCTCTATGCATTATACCTTTTTATCATGCAACATTTTGGTTGATTGCCATTCAACTCTATTAAGTTACATTTTTAATCCTGTGCCAACCAGTGTCAGTGTGTTTTACTCTGAAATGCTACGGTGTTTGAGAAAAAACAGCTTAATAAGAAGCTAGGTGCAAAGAGAAGTGTACTAGCACAAGCAGAAGCTTAACACATACCTCAAAATCTTATCTAACAACAATAATAGCAAGCATTATGTCATTACCTACTATTTGTAATGAGACTCTATAGATATACAACAAGTAGCAGCTGAAGTAAAGTGAGATTAGTCTGTCCTGCCAACAAAGCTTTCTCTCAAAAAAAGGGCAATATTTTGTATGTAATTTTCATAGGTTAGGAGAGCATAGGACTGCCGAAGTAAAAAACAAATATTGTCAAAAATTCAAACAAAAAAGTTTTCCAGGGATATTGCTTTGTTACTTGACTAGTTATTAAACTGCATTTTATATCTTTATTATATCCAGATAGATGTAATTCCTGTACTCATGGATGAAAACATTGTGAAATACATGAGAATGCACATGCTTGTTGTGCCGCGGCAGTTTTTAGGTGCATTTAATCAGTGTAAAGTGTGCCTGAAGGTACGATCCTTTCATAAATCTGGCGTCTGGTATATTCTGCATTTTAAACTTAATGCACCTAAAAAGGCGCATAGTGCAATCGCGGCGCACAGCGTATTATTGCTAGTGTATGTAATGCGCCTATCGAGGCGTATTGCGTGAAGGAGGCACATAACGTATCCTTACTAGTGTATGTAATGCGCCTCGATAGGCACATTGCGTTATGGAGGTGCACAGCGTATCTTTGCTATTATATTTAATGCGCCTAGTTTTGTTATATTACAGTTCATTTATATCAAGAATATGGCGTCAAAAGTTTTTGTGACGCAAAATACACCAAAACTATGGCACATTCATATTGGGACATGTTGCCTAACAGGTCTAAATATATATGTCCCCCATTCCCCTCGAATGATACCTTTCTTATAAATAAAAATATACAAAAAGCTATAACACAAAGTACTAAGTATAAAACCACTAAATAATGGTCATTCAGTTATAACACAGCTACACAAAACCAGAATCCCAAGGATAATATTAACTAAGACCATATACTGCCACACCATGACCACATATTACCACCACATACAGACTGAATAATACATAATACCGTTACCCAATATAAACCAGTACACTACGACCAATATTGCTGCCATACAGTGACCATATAGTAGTAGAAACCAGTTGTAGACATGTGCTCTGCTCTGCACACATAAGTGATTAAAGTAAGTTTATATGCAGGGACTCACTGTAGAAGTCTTGACTGATGAGTCGTTCTGACAAGTTATTTTCTGCTCCCTAAGAGCTCGTTCACACGGCTTATTTCAGAACGGATTCACGTCGGATTTCCGATCGTAAATCCGTTCTGAAATCAGTTGAAAATCAGTGTGAAATAAGTGTCACTGAGGTGTCACACGTATTTTGCAACAGATTTACAAACCCCATTTATTATCTGGGGTGAATCCGTCACGAAATCCGGCTCAATAAGTGACAGGACCATTGTTTTTCTGGCCGTTTTGCGGCCGCAAATCCACGCTGCAATACAGCACGGAAATACGTGTCGTCTGAGCGACGACACGTATTTCCCATTGAAAGCAATATTAAATGTCCTGTTACTTATTTGTAACTGGTTTCGGAACGGATTTACCATCGTAAATACGGCCGCAAATCCGATTTGAAATAAGCCGTGTGAACGAGCCCTAAAGGTGAGGTGTAAACAGCCTCTTGTAGATGTATACATGCCCTCTGTAGCAGGGGCGTAACTAAAGAAGCCAGGGCCCCAAAGCAAACTTTTGTATGGGGCCCCATACCCCCCCCCCCTCGCCCACCTCCCTGACCACGACCATGTACCAGGAAATGCTGTTAGATAATGTAGATAATACAAGTGGCAAATACCTCACCATACATATCACTATCATACTGCTACCAAACAAATCCCACTATACTAAGACCAGCATTACCAATAACGCTATTACATAAGGACCTGATTATACCGCCAGAACATGACCACAAATTACCACCACATAGTGACTGAATAATACCCCTACACTATTACTGATCAGAACACAAAGACCAATAGTGACCATATAGTGGTATATACCAGCATACACAGGCTCTGCAGACTATATATAACCACCATACAGTGACCATATAGTGGTAGACACCAGTGTACACAGCCTGTGCAGACATATAAGTGATTACAGTGTAGTTACACTGCATCCGGTCCAGTCCGCCATCATGATGACATCTCCCGACCACTTGTCCCTGCAGATTTAGACACAAATATCTTAGAATCCTGTCTTTTCCAGCACCTGCCCCCTGGCTATATGGGGTCCATTTAGGCAGGCAGGGTTTAGATAGGATATATGGGGCCCCAAATAGGCAAGGTTTGGTAGCCAATAGAGTGCCCATATAGGCAGGCAGGGTTTAGGTAGCTATATTGAGCCATACAGGTAGACAGGGGTTAGGTGGGCTATAGGGGCCATATAGGGAGGGTTTAGGTAGCTAAAGGGGCCCCATATAAGTAGACAGGCAGGCTTTGGGGGCTATAAAAGTAGGCAAACTTTAGGGGGCTATAGGGGCTATATAGGCAGACAGGCTTCACGGTAGCTATAGGGCTATTCAGGCAGACAGACTTAGAGCTATATAGGCAGCCTTTAGGGGGCTATATAGGCAGGCTGGGGGGCTATGCAGGCAGGCTGGGGGTATATAAGCAGGCTGGGAGGCTATGCAGGCAGGCAGGCTATGCAGGCAGGCTGGGGGTATATAGGCAGGCTGGGAGGCTATGCAGGCAGGCGGGGAGGCTATCTAGGCAGGCCGGGGGGGCTATCTAGGCAGGCCGGGGGGCTATCTAGGCAGGCCGGGGGGTATAAAGGCAGGCCAGGGGGGTATAAAGGCAAGCTTGGGGGATATACAGGCAGGCTTAGGGGGTATACGCCAGGCATATGGGGTATACGGCAGGCATAGGGGGGTATACGGCAGGCATAGGGGGTATACGGCAGGCATTAGGGGGTATACGGCAGGCATATGGGGGTATACGGCAGGCATATGGGGGTATACAGCAGGCATATGAGGTATATAGGCAGGCATATGGGGTATATAGGCAGGCTTAGGTGGTATATAGGCAGTCATATGGGGTATATAGGCAGGCATATGGGGTAAATAGGCAGGCATATGGGGTATATAGGCAGGCATATGGGGTATATAGGCAGGCATATGGGGTATATAGGCAGGCATATGGGGTATATAGGCAGGCATATGGGGTATATAGGCAGGCATATGGGGTATATAGGCAGGCATATGGGGTATATAGGCAGGCTTAGGTGGTATGGGGTATATAGGCAGGCTTAGGGGGTATACGGCAGGCATATGGGGTAGGTAAAACAAGGAACGGTTTACTTACCTCGGTCCACGCTCCCCCGATGCGCCGCGCTACAGCCTCTCTGCAGCCTCCGCGCGGGGATGTGACGTCACCGCGCGTGCCCACGTGATCACAGAGGGCCGGCAGGGGGAAGTAGCAGAGCGGAGCGATCGGCGCTCCGTTCTGCTACCTCAGGGCAGCGCTGCCTCTGAACGCTCGGGGCTGGAGGGCCCGGGCGTTCAGAGGCAGCATGCGCCGGGCCCCGCAGCTCCCTGCCCGCCCCCCCTAAGCGCACGGGCCCCAAGGCAACTGCTTCCCCTGCTACCCCGGTAGTTACGCCCCTGCTCTGTAGGTATATAAAGCTTCTTGTAGGTATTTAAAGCCCCATCTAGCTGTATACAAGCAGTCTGTAGGCATATACAGCCCATTGTAGACGAACACATGCCCCCAGTAGCCATATGCTGCCCCTTATAGGTATATACACACCCCCTGCAGCCATATTCTGTCCCCTATAGGTATATACATGCCCCCTGTAGCCATATACAGTCCCCTGTAGGTATATACATGCCCCCTTTAGGTATATATACCCCCTGTAGCTATATACGTGCACCTTGTAGGTATGTATATATATATATATATATATATATATATATATATATATATATATATATATCTCCTGTAGCTACATACATGCACCCATAGCCATATACACATGACCCCTGTTCGTTAAAAATAAAAATAGAAAAAAACCCTCTCCTCGTTCCTCCGCTGAGCAGCTTATGCCGCCTATACCAAGACGCAGGCTCCTGGCGTCTCAGAGGCCTAGGACCCAGCAGCGCTGCTTACTACAATGGATCATAGGTCCTCCAGGACATTAGCGGCATCCCAGGGGGCCCCGAACTCCGCAACAGTGGGAAGCCTACGACCCAGCAATCACATGTCCGATTTGCATTGACTGCAGAATTTAAGGGGGGGTTAAACACCCAAGATCAGTTTTCGGCCATTGCAGCAGAAGTCTGACTGTATACTATAGACAGCTTTCACTGCAGATGGCCTGGACAAAGCTCCCAAACCCACATCATCCACACAACATAACGGTATGCTGAATTACAGATAGTAAGTCGGAGTACAGTCATATCATTTTGCAGAAAGGGTTAACAGTGCATTTATTATCCTTATTATAATTATTGTTAAAGGTTTCAGTATTACAGCTGTAAGAAATGTACAACCAAGGATGATAGGTAGGGAACGCAAGACCGTGAACCCTAGCACAAGTCTCCCTCAAGCTATCCAGAAAAGGATCAGAAACCAAGCAGTCAAAAGTAATACAAAATCAGCAAGAATACGGAGGATCAGGAGATCAACAAAGAGGACAAAAATCCAAAAGTAGCAACCCAAGGTAAACACCATCCAAATCCAAAGAAGCCCTGTAGCAAACATTGGGTAGAGGGCTAATGGTATTCTTATAGGATTTGGACTGACTGGACCGGCTCTCTGACATCCAGACCACACAGATTACAGACTGGTAAGGAAGGAAAGAACTGGTGAAAGAACTCACAATGAGCTTTAACCATCTGCAGCCCAGAACATATTAAGTAGGAGAAGCAGACAGATGTGTCAACATGTGGCAGAATTCAATTAACACAGCAAGGAGTAAGGGTGCTTTCACACAGAACATTTTTTGGTGCGTGTTTTGATGTGTTTTTTGTGCAGAAATGTATAGCATTAACTGCTGTGCCTTTCTGTACAAAAAACGTATCCAAAAATGTGTAAAAAAAAAGGCGTAAAAAACGCAACATGTGAATGCACTCTGAGGGTGCTTTCACACAGTGCAGTTTTGGTGCAGTTTTAACTGTGCTCCAATTAAACTGTCTTTATTACCAGTAAGCTTTTATCTAAACTGTTTGGAAAGTGAGTAATCAATTAGTGTGTTTGTAATCCACAAGACTTAAGACACAGTAATAAATTACTTACTTGAAACAGCTTTCTGATCAATTTAGACAACTGAAAGAAGCTTGCTGGTAATAAAGGCAGTTTAGTTGGAGCACAGTTAGCCCCTTAAGAATCCTCGCCTTCCCAGACCGATAACTTTTTTATTTTTCCACCTACATAGACCTAGGAGGGCTTTTATTTTGCGGGACAAGATGTACTTTCTAATGGTGTTATTCATATTACCATAGAATATACTAGGGAACCGCAAAAAAATTCCAAGTGGGACAAATTGTGAAAAAAACGTACTTGCGCCATATTTGCGGGTTTTTTGCTTTTATGGCGTTCAATCTTTGGTAAAAATGATGTGTTATCTGTATTGTACAGGTTGATATGCATCTGCCAATACCAAACATGTAGGGTTTCTGTTATGTTTTGGTACCGTAAAAAAATTCCAAACATTTTTTATTTTTGAAATTTGCGCCACAACGCCATTTTGTGCGACCAATAACTTTTTTGTACTAACACCTACAGATGTCAGTGAGGTGGCATTTTTTGTGGGCTGAAGCACACTTTTTATTGCTAGCAGTTTGGAATACATGGGACTTTTTTGATCACTTTTATTCCAATGTTTATGCGACATAAAATGATCAAAAAACGCAATTTTGGCGTTTGGAATTTTTTTTCCTTCTACGGTGTTCAGCGTATGGGATAAATGATGTTATATTTTTATAGATTGTTCTTTCTCGCGTGCCGCGATACCAAATATGTGTAACTTTTTATTATTTTATTGTTTTTATTTGTGAAAGGGAGGTGATTTGAACTTTTAATACTTTTTTTGTACTTTAAAACTTTATTTATTTATTTTTTTTACTTTAGCATTGAGTCCCCCTAGGGTGGTTCACCACTAGGGGGCGCGATCGTTAATACAGCCTAAGGCATTGCATAGACAATGCATTAGGCTGTACCAAAATGGTGGTTTCCCCACTTCCTGCCTGGGGCCGGAAGTGGGGCAAACGGGAACATGGCAACGATGGGAACCTTCACAAGGCTCCCCGCTGCCATGTCCATGCATCGGATCCCCGGAGTTACGCTGCGGGTACTCCGATCGCAATGCAGAATGGTGCGCGGCACCGATTTTCATTCATGTAGACGCCGTGGCCATCTTAGCCGTGGCGTCTAAGAGGTTAAACAGCGCAGGCGGGCGGCGCTGTAACGGCCGGGTGTTAGCTGCGATCACCCGGTGGCTGTGCGGTGGCGTCACAGAGCGATCCCGCCGCAAAGCCCCTTAGCGACCCTGGGACGTACTCAGTACTTATACGTCCAGAGTCGTTAAGGGGTTAAAACTGCACTAAAACTGGGATGTGTGAAAGCACCCAAAGAGAGCAGTGTCTAGACCAGTGCAAGACAAAATACAATAACAGGCCCGGACTGGCCCACAGAGGAATAGGGGAAACAGCCGGTGGGCCCCTGAGCAGGGTAGACCTGAAGTTGTTTTTTAACTGCATATACATCCTCAGAAGAGGCAAAAAGCAAAAGGCCCGGTATAGGAGGCATGTACAGTCATATAGAGTGGGCCCCTAAAAATAAACTCAAAATAGAAGAAAAAATAAACTCCACCGGTGTGCCCAGAAACAGCTGAACTGGTGGGCCCCTAGAGTCAACTCCACTGGTGGGCCCAGAAACAGCTCAACTGATTGGCCCCTAGAGTCAACTCCACCTGTGGACCCTAGGCACCCCAGCCTGATACTTCACAATAAGGTACAAAATCATGGTCAACAGTACATCCTCTGCTGTACTTTACAGACAGCGTGTAGCATAGAAGCCCAAACGAGCACTGATGTAATGACGGCAATATATTTTTGTTCACATTATCACTTTCGCTTCCATATTTACTGGAGCCATCAATAATAAGATGGATCTTTTATGGTTAGATAAATTACAAATTCCGGTAAATCCTATTGAATTATAGCATGTTCATCAGGTTTCTGCTTTTTTTTTACTGGGTAATCTAGCACAGTATGGTATACTGTATTGCATATGAAAGGACAACAGAAACATGATAAAAAAAAAGAACCAGTAGTGATTATGATGTGTACTGTATAAACAGTGTTGACTATATTCAGCAGTAACACATAGCATCAGCTGGCACTCCTATTGATAAGTACAGTTTAACCCTTTTGTGTCTGTACTTTTGCCGAGTTGCCACCTCCTCCAAATTGGTATATTTGCTGTATACAGCAGTTTAGGGAAGTACTGTCCACACGGTTTGTCTGGAAAGCAATTCTGTTTAATATAGGGAAGTACATGACATTTTATATCACTTGTTACGTAAGCATTTGTCATAGCATGTGTTAGCTGATCATTGGTTAATTGACATTTGATGGGTGATTAAAAAGTTTTTAGTTCATATTTGGTAATTACTTTTTTTGCGCTTTGATAATGTTAAACCGCAGGCCCCTTTAAACCCCCAGTTTGTTTAC